>LUCW03002688.1:47500-69212 GCA_001586965.3 Sphaeroforma sirkka | reverse complement strand
TACAAAGCCAGTCTTTAAACGCATATGCTATCCTCTGAAAACAGCATACATATACGTTGCTGGTTACGCTGGAGAAGTGCAATTATTGATATATGTAAACGATACATTAATATTGATGACATACATATTACATACAGGTTACATCTATACGCAAACGCATCAATCGATACACGATCCATCCAAATATTGGTTATTACATATTATTGATACATATATTACATACATGCCATATATTGATTATTACTATTATTACGTGCATATATTATTATTACGCTTGCTGGCACACATTACGCTATTACGCGCACAACGTGCGCGCGCGCGCGTGCGTACGCGCGCGTACGCAATATTATTATTATTGCCACATACTTATTATCCTCATTATTGATTACTACATACATATTACATCTATTATTAACATACATAAACATTATTTAGGCTAAGAGCTACGCACATTATTGGCCATATAGCCATTCATTGGTTTACACATCACATCAACAACAATATCAACATTACATGGCTGCATATTATACGTATTTATTGCGAGATATATTTTATATTATCTATTATTATTATTACATACATATTATTACATATTACATATACATATATATTACATATTATTACATCACAATGGCTACAAAACCATCAATCACCGCATCATCAACACATACATTTCCATATTAATATATACATATCCATACATATCCTCATTATCCATCCATATTACATACATACATCGCATTTGCATTACCTATTATCAATACACACAACATTACATGCAAACATAAAACTCATACATATATTATCGATATACATATACATATTGGCTACATATATATGGCTATTATACATATTATATATCCCGTACATATATCTCGATATTATTATGATATTAAGTTCATTACATACATACATCTGACACATTACACATTACATGCACGTATATATGTATTATGCATTACATTATTGATACAGCATACATTACATACAAACAGATATTGCATGCTCACATTGCTATTAAGTCTCATCTAAACATATGTATATTATTATTTATTATTACATATTACATGTTATTTATATTATATAGCCAGTATATATTATTACATTATTATTATGCATGGCATACATTATTATTATTATCAACATTGTTACACGGTATTTATTATTACATATTACATATTATTATTACACATACACCACATAGCATTACATTATTATTGGCATGTATATATTATTATAGTTATTATTATTATTATTATTATTATTATTGGCTGACATTATTATTATTATTATTATTATACATATTATTATTATTAACATATATTATATATGCATGCATGTATGTAATGTATGTATATACTGATGCACATGCGCTACATGCATGTAAATATCATCACGCATGCACGTGCATGAAGATATTATACATTATTACAACATATATTGGCCATTATACATCAATAAGGGCAATACATCATATACAACACAAAACCAACATCATACAACATCATCATCATCACATCATCAATACATCATCAATATATTGATCATCATCATTATTGATATTATTATTATTATTATATGTTTGGTTATTATTATAAGTTATTATTATATTATTATAACAATTATTATTATCAACATATTAATAACATTATTGTTATTGGTTGGTTACATCATACATATTGCTATTACATTATACATGTTATTACATTATATTATTATATATTATTATTATTATTAGCATTATTATTATTATTATTGGCATATACATATTGGTTATTACATTATTATTATTATTATTATACATACATTACATACATATTATTATATTGGCTATTATTATTATTACATGCCACATTATTATATTACATACATATTATTACATTGACATATTAATACCATATTACACATACTGTTACACATTGACATATTTCATTACACATACATATTATTATGGGTTCATTATTACACAATTATTATTGGCTACATGCACAATTATTACATATTATACGTGGTTACATTATACATTGGCTGTTGCTGGTTATTATTATTATTACATACATATTATTATATTGGTTGCACATATATGCATTATTGGCACATGGCTACATGATATTATTACATATTACATATTATTATTAGTTAATTATTATTATTATTATTGCATGGTTGTTATTATTATTATTATTATTATTACATTACTATATATTCATGTTCATACCCATATTATTATTGGTTATTACGCACATATTATTATTACATACATATTGGCATGCATTGCGCATATTATTACATATTATTATTATACATTATTGCTGCCTGCATTATTATTATGTGTTGCATTACATGCATTACATACATACATTATTATTATTGCTGTATATGCGTTGGTGGCTGGTTATATTATGTACTTATTATTATTACATACATATACATTGTGCATACACATATTATTACAATTGGTTGCAACATACACACACATTGGCATACACATTACATACTATTTGTGCATGAACATACATACATACATATTATCACATTGCTACATGCTTACATATTATTATTATATTATTGATTATTTATTATTATTACATACAATATTATGTTTATTATGGCAATACATATTATTATTGGCTAATACACATTATTACATACATACATATTATTATTATATTATTGAGTTATTGCTGGTTATTATTATTATTGACATATATTGGCTATTACATACACATATTATATATTATATATTACATACATATATATATTATTAATATTATTGTTATTATGTATTATATTATTATATTTATTATTATTGAGTTATTGGCTGTTATATATTACAATATTTATTAATAAATATACATTTTTATTCTGTTCAAATAGTAACATGGAGCGAGATCAGTGGCTCTTTTTTTTCAGTACACCCACACGCGTATTCGAATTTCCACTAGACATACATAAAATTTGGGATCAAATCATTTTCTCTGGGAACATTTCTGCTCACCACCTCCGGATAGTGTATATATATACACATATTTGTTAATATATATACATTCTTATTCTATTCAAATAGTAACATGCAGCGAGATCAGTGGCTCTTTTTTTTTCTGTACACTCACACGCGTATTCGAATGTCCACTAGACATTCATCAAATTTTGGGATCAAATCATTTTCGCTGGTAACATTTATGCACACTACTGCAAGTGGCATCCCGAGCAAAGTCAAACTCGCGTGGACCCAACTTTTAGATAGTATCTTCAGTTTGTATCGTCAATCTCAAATTCAGACATCATTGGCGCACTTCGTGCGCGTTATGATTGACCTGTGGCCTTCGTTACCGACATGCGTCGCAATTGTTAATAGCGGCTAGCATGACTGGATGTATCGGCTTTCTGTTGAGTGACATGAATTTGCATCAGATTAAGTTTATGGTCGATCAAGTATTCGTCGGTCGAATTAGATGCAGTGTATCGTATCAGAATACACCTTAGCAGGTGTTCTCCATCATCAACTGAAGTGTTTACCCAGCTAATACTAAGACCTCTATGATATTCACAGGTTAGGATCAATATGCCATATGATGCGTCTCTCCGGACCACTGAAACTACAATATGCGAAGGATAATAACTTGGACGCGAATGAATTGTTAACCGCCAGCGCGTACAAAGAGACGTTCAGAGCTAGTATGATCTCTTGGGGCGAGGAAAAGCGGAATGCTGACTCCGGCTACTTCTGCAAATTGATTGAAGGTATAGGTGCAATTTATGCCATGTCGTATTGTCATTGGTACCGCGCTCAATGTATATATAAATCCGATGGATGAATAATATGTGGTACGGTAAGGCAATATAAAAGTGATCACCGACCTAGCGTCACTGTACTCAGCTCAGCTGTACATAATATATGTTTCCACTTACTATGCGCATATGTACACTTTGTTGCCAAACAATTAAGCTACCATCGGTTGACGTGTTTGTCATGCAGATGAGGCTCTAGCAACGGGCGCGCCAGTGTGGGTAGTCACCGATTCTCGCAGACCTACAGATATCGAGTACTTCCAGCAAAGATATCCGGTCTTGATTGTCCGTGTCCAGGTATGTTACGCGGGTGTAGTGCATCGAGACAAAAGTGTACGTAGTAGTGTAGGTTTAATACATCTCATGAGTACAAGTATCTCAACTAGTTTGGTATATCGACTATTCCGCACATCATATATATATCCTTACAGTTTTATTTGTACATATCAAGAGTGGCTAGGTCAGCCTACGACGGCGTCGCAATACACGTCTATGTTGTGGGGTGTGCACATATAGTATTGGTGTCACCCTTCACTATGGCTATCATTCGAATCGAATTCCCCTCTATTCCAAGCGATGACAATTCAAGCCTCAACTAAAAACACAACCAAGAGCTTTGGATAACAACACTTGATGTCTTCCAAGTAGCCGACAACATATGTGATATTATTCATTTTAGGCGCCTGTGAGTGCCCGTGAAAGGCGAGGCTGGGTTTTCACGGAAGGAGTGGATGATGCACCGTCTGAGTGTGCACTGGACGGTATAGCAGCGGACGTGACACTTGACAGTAACGACACAACCGATGCCGATGTAACGGGCTACGAGAGGGGTCTTAGTCTATTAATAGAACGGATACGGAACGAAGCAGTAAAATCATAGGCAATATACACTACTTTGCGTACCGTGCATGTTTTAATTGCGTGCGTCACCATTTGGCCATGATAATTTTGTAGAAAGAGCGCTTACAATAGTAAAACTAGCAGTAGCTCGAGAAGGCCCGAATGTTTACGTAGAAACAAAATATACACATCACGGGCCAGACAAATATTTACACCTACATATAGATTAACACATTCATGTGTCCGAATTGATCAATTCGCTGGTGTTGGAATATTATTTTGCATTATATGTAACTCTCTGCTGACAGGTTGCAAACTGCTCGTGAACTGGCACTCACCCAGCAGTGTTGAGCTTATAACTGCCTGCTGATATATACTATAACTTAATCAAAGTCTCCGTTGGATGTGCCAGTGTTGAGCTTATAGCTGCCTGCTGATGTATACTGTAACTTATTCAAGGTCTCCGTTGGATGTGCCAGTGTTGAGCTTATAGCTGCCTGCTGATGTATACTGTAACTTATTCAAGGTCTCCGTTGGATGTGCCATTGTTGAGCTTACAGCTGCCCGCTGATGTCTACTACAACTTAGTCAAGGTCTCCGTTGGATGAGCCAGTGTTGAGCTTATAGCTGCCTGCTGATGTATACTGTAACTTAATCAAGGTCTCCGTTGGATGTGCCATTGTTGAGCTTATAGCTGCCGCTGATGTCTACTACAACTTAGTCAAGGTCTCCGTTGGATGAGCCAGTGTTGAGCTTATAGCTGCCTGCTGATGACTACTATAGCTTAGTCAAGGTCTCCGTTGGATGTGCTTGTGTTAAGCTCATAGCTGCCTGCTGATGTCTACTATAACTTAGTCAAGATCTCCGTTAGACGTGCCAGTGTTGAGCGCATAGCTGCCTGCTGATGTATACTGTAACTTAATCAAGGTCTCCGTTGGATGTGCCATTGTTGAGCTTATAGCTGCCCGCTGATGTCTACTACAACTTAGTCAAGGTCTCCGTTGGATGAGCCAGTGTTGAGCTTATAGCTGCCTGCTGATGTCTACTATAGCTTAGTCAAGGTCTCCGTTGGATGTGCTTGTGTTAAGCTCATAGCTGCCTGCTGATGTCTACTATAACTTAGTCAAGATCTCCGTTAGACGTGCCAGTGTTGAGCGCATAGCTACCTGCTGATGTCTACTATAACTTTACCAGTCTCCCCGGGATGTGTTCTGTATCATGGTCTAGAGGTCATATTCACGTATCTAGGAAGGTACGCATCGTAAACCTACAATCACTTGCTGGGATGCTGGTCCCCTAACATATATTGCTCGTAAAGACTGACAAAATGTTTGAATAAAGCGCGATATAAATTTGTAAGCGCATTTGTTGCCGTTTATTTACTACGCTTACGCGCCGCCAATCGATACACTATCCTATAGGCTTCGGTGGTGTTCACCTGGAAACACATCTGTGATACACAACTCGTTCGCTATTTACATTCCCATGGAAGAGTGCTGTTGGCCCGTATTGCCCTGGTTCTTCAGGAACATATTATACATATTATTATTCCCCAGTTGTTGCTGTGGCATCAGCTGTCGCGGTTGCCCGTAAATCAACTGTGTAGTCCCATCGTCAAGCCCAAGCCCAGGCCCTTGCTGAGGACTTGTACCGCTCTCACTCCCCATCATCGCGCCCGGATTGAACCCACCACTATTCAGACTCATACCGCTTTGGCTTCCCAACATAGTAACCTGACTACCCATCATCGTACACTGGGTCTGGTTGTTATACCCAGGTTGTACCATATTGATCCCACTCTGCTGCGTTGCTGAGGTCGTGGAGGCCATAGACAAACTGCCATCCTGTGCGTTGTACTGTGCCAGGCGCTTCGCCTTGGCCTTTCCGCGGCGCCGGTAGAGAACCACCCCAAGCACACAGCAGCAGCAGCAGCAGCAGCAACACAGAAGCAAAAGCCCGCCGATTATACCTACCAGTTGCATGGTATTGCTACCATCTTCACTCTCACTGCTTGCATCGCCAGACGCAGCGTCTGTTTGCGCACCGGTTTCAAAGTCCTTCGCGCTGTACACCACACCGCTCTCACCCTCCACCACGGCCTCTCCCGTCGATCCAATCCGTTCTTATCCATTTCCGAGTATTCCAACGCATCTTAATCTAAAATCGGGTGGTCAGCGGCTGAGTTAATATCACTGCGGCGTCGTCGCCCACTGTTGTCCTGGTAGTCACCCAGCACGGTGAAATTGAAATAAGCGCCGAGCGCTCCCGGTCTGATCGGGAACAGGCCATATCCACGGTCACGAGCATGGGAAAGTTGATATCTGCAGCCGGGAATTGTAACGGTCCATAAAGTACGAACGTTTGAGCTAGGTTCTCGGGAGTGACACTGATATCCTCGCCAAACCATTCGAAACCCGTACAATCCACATCGTCGGATTTGCGGACAATCTTTATGATCTCTGCGTAGTCGAATCCGACACCGGACTCATTGGTACACAGGTGGATAGTCCAGTACGACATGTCGCCCAGGGAGAAGGTGTCATTCGGTCGAATTCCGATATATGTCGCATCATCGGGTCTGAGTGTGATTGTGGGTGTGAAGAGAGCCTCTAGCTGGAACATATCGTCACACAGATCGTTGCCATCGATGACAAAGTACAGATCCGCATCACCTAGGATTGCGGGGCAATCTAAGGGATCGCCATTGCTGTCCTGCTCGATACATGCGAATGACACCCCGAAGATATAGTACAGGCCAGACAGATCACATGCTATCACATCAAATGTGATGGTTTGTACACACAACAACTCGTCTACATCCTACATCTAGTTTAGCACATGCTTCGCTGATTCTCCAGGGACTGGTACTCATTTGACCGTCGTCTGTCTGGTTGAAGAGCACCTCCCCAGTGGACCCACCAATAACTGTGTATGGTGAAGGCACGTTTACTTGCAGAACGATGGTAGATACATTATCAGATATTGCATTACGTCCACCGATGTGATGGCAGCTTCAAGTTCCGCCTGAATCCACTGAGGTGAAATTGCAGCGGCGATGTTGGCCACTGTGTGAAAAAGAATAATAATAATGCAATCAGTACAAATGAAACACAGTCTCCAGTACTCATTAAATAGTTCAGACGAATATATGCGTATCTAAACGTTATATCTATCTATCTATCTATCCACATATCTATCTATCTATCTATCTACCTATCTATCCATCTATCCATTTATATATATATATATATATATATATATATATAGATATATATATATATTCAACAAGACTTGATGAAACCTCAGTGTTTCACGATGTCAGTCACGTCCTCCAGACAAAAATAAATACATTTGAAATCGATGATTCTCTATCACTCTCTTCCAGATTGGAGTACATCGTTTGAAACTCGAAGTTTCGCGAATGGCATTCAAATAAAGGGCACGTCTACAGATGACTACATGACTCATCTCATTGACTCATTTAAACACAGACAATCTGAAGATTGAGACTAGGGAGGAGTAGCAAACAGAGATCAGTATTTTTCAAAGCACAGTATGGTATAAGGTAGAAGAAACTTACCTGTATCAATCTCGATTTTCAAGTGGGTCATAGCGGTGCCAGTCCGGTTTACAGGCACGCGCAGTTGAGCTTCCTCGTCCACCATGGTAACGAACTCATCGAACCAGATCTTCAAATCAGATTCATATGCATTCATCGTGGGGTACTCAGTAATAGTAACACCACAGGCACCAAAATCTTTCATTTTAACCGAGAATCCAAGATCAGCTCTACAGTTTGGTAAAATATCTATGAAGGGTGCAAGAATCTTCCCGCCCACATAGTCGCAATCGTCGAACATTGCATCTGTTAACACTCGCGTGTTGAACAGCTCACCTATGGACTCTACCACATTCAAACCACCGCGTTGTGATGGGAGGGAAGAGCTCATAGTTGAACTCGGCTGTCAGTGCGATAGGCTCCTTCAACCCACACTCTGCACCCACACTATCCCGTAACATAACATCCTCCATCTGGAACTCAGTGACATTGTTTATTGCGAACATAACAGGTGTGAGTGCCTCGACTATCCCCTGAGAGGTAGCATCCTCCGACCGGATTGTCAATGCCTTGTCTATTTGCACCGCACTTTCCAATACATACACTCCACCCGCAGCTAATATGAGCACGTCACCTTCATTGACACTCATGATCGCATCTCTGAGCGTGTTTGTTCCCGCTGTCACGGGCGTCTCTGCTGCGGCCACACATGCCATCAAGGGAGTTAGCGCTGCCCCCACTCGTAAAGCCATTCTTTTACAAAATATTATCTGGAAAAACTCCACTTCCGCTTCCTACAGGAGAGAGAGGCGACTGGCGACAGCCTAACAATATTTTGAGTATATACATTTTATATAAATACACCATCAGACTTTATACTTCGTCTCGTTTATTGTCTTTTTTTGGTGTTTTAAAACATAAAAAACAAAGCAACAACAATATTAATTTGGGTTTGAAAAACGGTACATTTTGTTTTTACATATGCAGGCGTGCATAAATATATATATTTGTTTTGTTTAGAAAGAAAAAACTATGTATACTACAAGTCGGCTATGAAATTATAAACTATGGATTTTTTTTAAAAACAATACATTTTTTACAAAGCAAATAAATAACAGAAAAACAAAACAAGAAAAATGTGAGCAGGGCAAGGCGGCAGCAAACCAAACAGGTCCAACCTCTGAGTCAGCACTCAGCACTCTCGGCAGACAGCAGCTGGATAGCCACAGGTCTCAGGCCCTCAGGCCTCAGTCCTCAGGCCCAGGGCTCAAAATTTGTTGTCGTCCTTTTTTGTATTTGTATAAATATTTGACAGAGATGTGCATATTTAGATGTATTTAAATGCATAAATACCAGTTACCACCATTTTAAAAAGACCATACTTACCGTGGCGACTGGTCCCTGGTACATATTGTTTTGTTTTTTTTAAAACAAATAATGAAGTTTTTGTTTGTTTGTTGTAAAAATATATATTGTGTACTGCGTAGGTATGTACATATGAACTTGCATGAGTTTTTAAAAAACAATAAATAAAAACTTTTCTTCGTGTATTTATCTTGACTACTTGAGCTCTTGATTTCACAGATTCTGAGATTCAGAGCCCATTTTGCTTTTTAAACTGAAACCTGAGTGAGCAGAGAGTCACCAGTACCATAATCTATATATTATTTGATTAATGTTAAACAATTGCTCTTTAATTCCAAGAAAAGGTTTACCAGAACGAAAGTTCCAAATTTTCTACTCCAATTTGGTGAAAGAAGGCGGCAGAGGTCAGAGAGCCAGAGACGATTGGTTCATTGGTCGTGCGACATGAATGTATGGTGTAATAACTAATATGTATATATATTGTTTTTTTTTTTGGAGAAAATAACTAAATAGCCTCCTACTAGAGAGTCCTAATAAATGACCTCAATTGAACAAAAAAGTAACAAACAAAAAATATCAGCCATAAAAGTGCATATTTTTTTCCTTCATTTGTTTTGTTTTTGTTTGTTAAATTTTCTGTCTCTGTAACAAAAACAAATGTCGGTGTGTTTCTCGTGATTCGTGTATCACCACCGCATCTAGTTTGTCGTCTGTAATGTGTATTCCGCAGCTCATGGAGTGCATGTCGTAGGGTACTGTGCAGCTCTTTAGCGTAGTAGCTACATGTTGCATAATTGAATTTTGGTATAGAAGCATAGCTGGAAAATTAATTTATCTAACAGAGCTTAACACATAGCAGCAAGCAAGAACAGTGCTTCGCAATATACCACCATATTTGTGGATTCAGTAATACGGCTCACACCGTCACGAAGGAGCGGTATATGCATAGTCTTTATTCACACAATACGACGTGACAAAACTATAACTAAGCCGCTGAGTAACGATTTTCTTTTACGGCTACTCCAGATAGAAAAGGTGCCATCGTTGTCTTGCCAAACACTAATCATTTATTGTGCAGGCAGCCAATAGGCAGGCGATCAATTATATTGTACAGTTAATGATTTCTAGGCTGACACAGTAGACCTATATATTCTCTTTGAAGTGCTGCAGTATACTCTGCCGTATTCTTCACCAGATTATTTGGAATCAAAAATAAATTTATCTACTTCAATCCATGCGATAGCTTGAGTTTGCTGGCCCATAAACTTTTGTTGAGTAACCGGTCCTGGTTGACGCAGTGTATGAGGTCAGTCATGGTCATCTTCCGCTTCTGGTGTATCATTCCCGACCGCCGGTGTATCAGCGTACGCTCACCCTGACGAGTACAATTGGAAAAAGTTGTATGACAGTGGTATTAGAAATGATATAGCAAGAGCTATGAAGTGTGCGCAGATTTAGATACCTCCTAAGTATATGCCTAGATATGCTTAAGAGAGGATCTGTAGATGCAAACTCATCATCGCTACTCCATTTGGGGTGCTTAGTTGCCACTCCACGCATTCTCAATCGTACGTGCTCATTAACTATCACCGAATATGTTCGGATGTATATAGCACCGTTTGAACGATGCCAAAAGAGCCAGACACGCCACTAGGTACTAGCATTCTACCATCTCCAAAGCTCACTTTCGCGAAGAAACCGTTCTAGGAGCTGAAAAACGGGGTAATTATTTCATAGAAAGAAACATTTATATCAACATACCCCTGCGCCTCCGCCTATATTGATCTTGCCTTGCAGTTCTTTCATCTCTCGCACCTCTACTTTGGTGAGTGCCCCTTTCACTGATTTGGCTTGCAACGTTTGGTAACGATGGTGAGCAGCAGTGAAGTCAGTGTGATCATTATCCTAATAGTAGAAATATGGGATTGCAAGACGTTAAAAACGTAATTGTTGTCCTTTCAAAACGGGATCGCCAGAATATAAAAAAGCGGTCTTGGGCAGAAAATGTGGTTGCAACGTACATGCGAGTTAGCTACCTGCATATGTGGACAATATTTGGAAGAATTGTAATGAATGTGCGTATTGGCCATTCATAAACTAAAAGTCAACTAAACAGCAAAATTCTGCAAGAGAAGTATTTAATGTGTAGTATCACGATCCGCAATTCAGAGAACCTTTTGACGCACGCAATATGAAGAGACAGCTTGCGACTGGATATACAGCATTGCTACATACCTCATCCATATTTCCGTCCGCGTCGAGACCCTATAAAGTGATAAATACAATTTACAGCTATCAGAAATACTCAATTATTGATCAAAGCACTCTAACCACATACAAGCCCGAGGTAGCAGGTGCAGCTGGATCGGCCGCAACAGAGTCCATCCCCAGCAGACTCTGGGGTGCATTCCACAGCCATTAGATGCGTACACACACACACACATATCAAATCACAAAATCGCTATACATCACAAGCACACAAATAACATACTATTCACAACCATATCCACACGTACACTTATATATATATATATATATATATATATATATATATAACGATGCAACAAACAGTCCCGGACTAGAGCTAGAGCTTGTTACATCAAATTACACCTGTAAACCACAAACTAATACACACCACATACACAATGATAACACATTATAGCCCATACATATACGTACACATACATGTGCTCCTACAAACATACAAACATATATACATATACATACCGGTGTATCATACAGACCCGGACTAGCAGGCGTGCCTGGGTCTATGACCACAGACTCTATTCTGCCCAGTGCATTACCAGGTGTGTCTGGGGCAGGCCCAGGGGTGGCTGGTTGGTGGTTAATAAGTGTGGGTGCTCTCTTTTTCTTCTTCTTATTGAACATGCCGCCAATTTGCAACAAGGCAGTGGTATTCGCGGCCACTGAGAGTGTGCGTGTAGAGAGTTTTGAGAATGTGACATCATGGCAGAGTTGGGTATACGACATTAATGTATACGACATTAATGCGTGAGATCACCAACTTAATGCCGAGTTTCCAACGTCTGGAATCAGATCACGACAAACAATTGAAGGGCCTCGCCATTTTATACCAAGGTGGTGGTCTACGTGGCCAATGTGAGTGTGTGCGTGTGTAGTTTTGATTACAACAATAGTGCAGATTTTCAACATTTGAATAAAAATTTACGATGACTATATGAAATTCGCGACGGTTCTATCTTACACTGCACTATAAATGATAACAGAAGCGTCTAAACCGCACAGAAATACACACCAAGTATTATTGTGGACTACGTTTGAAAAATGATACTGCGCTTTCAAATTACGAGGGGCGTTGGAAATGAAACAATAAGGACTTTACTTACTGTGACGCTGGGTTGCATCTTTCTCTTCTCGTTGCTAATTCAGACAGATGTGTATACAGACAACAGAAAAATAAATACATGAGTATGTAGGAAACTTGATTACATACCAATATGAGTTGTAAATACAAGAATATGACCATATGAATGCACTTGTTAAGCTGTTTAAAGCCGGTGGAGGACACTAGCAATTTCAGTGACAAAGTACTGCTGCGCTATAGCCAGGCGACAGAAGCAGCAGCAGCAGACAGAAACCAGTGAACGAGTGTATATTCGAGTACACAGTAGAAGCTGCATGTGCTCTTATCGTGATCTTATATATTTATACCTGATAAGTGCGACAATATCATAAAACCTTGAAACTCGCGAATATATATATACAATATGAGGTGGTACGCGGTACACCAGTACGTACTTGCTTGGCCTTCTCTTTCAGCATCATCATAGACGGATCTGCTTGCGAAAATTTAGATCGACTCTTCGACGCCTGTGGATATGTAGTTCGTGTTGAGAAAGAAGCTCAGACTCTAAATTGAGTGCGAATTTTTGGATTCAAAATACCACTCACGCGTAGTACTAAAGTACCCGTACCCACAAACAATAAGAATTAGATTGCATACCTTCTGCAACATCTCCTCGTCTTCAGCGCGTTTCCTTTCGCGCGCTTGTTTGTCCATGCGCTCGAAGATCAATCGCTGCCGCCTGTTATCGCCGGTCACTTCGTAGTCGAAATCTAACGCCGTCTTGTTCACATCGATGCGATGGTGACTACATGAACCAACAAATTACGTTACAGCTTGTCAGTAAGGTTTAACGAGTGATTCGGATGAAACTATAGAGCTAGAACATGCACCACCGCCTTGTTTGCGCAATTCAGGTCGGTCTCGACAACACTGATGCGACTGTGTGTGCATCTTACCTGAGATTGACTACTCTTTTTAAGAACGAAGTCATCTGCTGCTGCAGTCCGGCTGAAAGGGTCTCGAGTACTTCCGGCGACACATGCTCCATGCCGTGTTTGTGGGCTAATCGGGCAGAGGAAAAAAGTCTGTCAGTGACTATTTTTAGCACGCGAATATCATTGTACATTGATAACTAACAATATAGTGTCGCAACCAATATCACAGATAAACATTCTCTATGCGGTTTCTGTATGCTGAATGGGCAGAGGGAATAAGGGGACACGAACATGCGATTATGAGAGAGACCATTCTTCGCATTAGAATTTTCCTTGCCATAGAAGTGAAGGGTATGGTATAGTAAACCATTAGCTAGTAAAATTATAGTATGCACCTGATCGGTGGCAGTATTAGATGCATATATACATATATATACGTTTAAATGCAGGACTTGTTTTGGAAGATATTGGAATCGAGTACAAAAGTATACAAGAATACAAGAATACAAAACAATTTATTACAATTGGACTCAAAATCCACAAGAAATCAGTCAGTGCGCTACACCGATATCGTGGCCGTCATAGCACATAATATCGTCCAACAGTGCTGTTCGAGTCTAAATAGGCACCTGGATAACATCATATGACAGCGGAATAAGCAGGGACTGACTACAAAAATAGTCCAATTCAACACCATACCGCAATTGGCCATTTTGAACTTCAAAGCGGGATAAAGCAGGAACATATTGTCCGTATCCACCAGGTCCCCTTTTACCATTTGATCAGCGTCTTGTGGTCTGTGATACGTACCAACACAATTTGAGTTCCAATAAAACGAAAAATTCAAATTCAAATCAATGCTTACCACAAGCATTCTTGAATTCGAAGAAACGAATGTTTGGGATTAACATGGAAGGACAAACAAACTACCGCTATCAATTTATACTCGACAACGAACCTAGTACTCCCATATTGCAAGAACATATACATGCCACCAAGCCACCCACTCACATACATACACACACACACACATATATATATATATATATATATATATATATATATATATATATATATATATATATATATATATATATATATATATATATATATATATATATATATATATATATATATATATATATATATATATATATATATATATATATATATATATATATAAATATATAAATATATATATATATAAATATATATATATATAGGCATACATAAATAAATGTATTCAATACAGATACATTGCACATCACCTTGCACTCAAATACCTACCCGAATTTCCAGGGGACAATTTCAGGCTCATCCGGGGCTACCGTCTTGTCCAATTGTTTTTTGAGCTTCTTCGGTTTGCTGTTGGATATGAAACAATCGAGAGAATTGAGGAATAGCACTTGTGCTGCTATATACAATACGTACATATAGTGCGCGTATGAGTTTAGTGAACACATTATACACAACAACGTAAAATCGTGGAAAAGGTACGTACTCTTTTTTCGGCTTCAACATTCTTTTCGCTTTATTAATTGATTTCTCTGTACTTTTCTTGGCAGTGGTGGTACTCACACTCGCTGAGACTGCCGTCTTGTTAGAGTCCGCTTCTTTAGGCACTTTAGGAACCTTTTCCTTCTGCATATATTTGAGTGCGTGAAAAACTGAGTGTGAAGTATGGGGTAGTATATGAAGCTAGGCGGGGCATGTGCACGTGGACAAACGTCAATGTTTTAAAAAAAGAGATTTGAGTGTTGGGAACGTGACGGCTTGTACTATATCGCTATATACACGGAGTACGAGGAAACGATTATTTATGACTATGCACATTTGCATGAGTATGTACACGCTACTCAATTGTACAGAGATTACAACCTTGATCTTCTTGGCTTTTTTAGTTTCTCCTCCGGCGGGTGCGGGTCGCTTCGTACCAGTGGCTGCGGTTTCTATACCGCCTGTACCCTTTTTCTCTGTTGTACTCGTGGGTGTGGGTGTGGGTGTCGCTGTGGTGATGTTTGCAGCGACCGCGGTTGTATCGCCACCTGCGATATTCAATCGGCAAATATTAGTCTCAGACATATACATATACATATACATATACATACAGTATTATATATATATATATATATATATATATATATATATATATATATATATATATATATATATATATGTGTGTGTGTGTGTGTGTGTGTATATATATATATATATATATATATATATGCAAATGTATATATGTGTGTGTATATGTGTGTGTGTAATATTTCATATACAAGTCTATAATGTATTTCTATCCCCAGGGCACCAATCATATCAGTCGTACTAGCAGGTGTGGTTGGTACTGTGGCTATACCAAACATGGCTGCTGTTGTATAGCCACCTGCGAACTATATCGAACAATATATATGACACTATATATGACACTATATATGACACTGTATATGACAATATATATATATATATATATTATAATATATTTGTGTGTATGTTTATTTTATAATGCAATCAATACTAGTGTATTTGTTTCTTATCAAATACAAGAGAAGAAAATATGATAAGTACAAGCTAAGGCTAGAACGTTGCCTGCAACTTGTATTGTGGCGATAGTAATATCAGCACACATTCGATGGCGTTTACATGCTACAAGATACAATATGGTATGACAAATGCGATAACATCAGGGTATCATTGTAGGATGTGCACTAAATCAAGTCAAATGAAGCTTGCAAAGATTGGTCATCTACAATTGTCCGATAATCACAATGAGTATTAAAAACGAGCTTCTACGCTATTTCAACCACAGTCAAACACAACGTGTTTAATAGTCTAGAATCAGTACTTTAGCATTGAAAGTATCCTAACCCGGCAATACCTGCTATATAAAATTCTCGACCAGTACAGTAGCATCGAAGCGCACATGAAATCGATGAATATATAGATTTATCGTGTTTATGATTAATACAATAGCGAAAGATACACTACCAAGAACAATCCGTGCAATCTCTACAATCAATGTATTTCAACAGCTGTATTTATCATAATCCAAGAACAACCCTTGCAATCAATGGTTTGCCAAGTATGCAACATCACAGCACGATGAATAAAGCAAAATCGAAACGATACCTGCAACAGGCACCGAGCCAGCTGTACTATCCTGAACAGATGTGCCTATCTCTGCGGGTTTTTGGGTCGCTGGTAAAGTCGCGCCCACGGGGGTGTCTGCCAACTGTCATTCAAAAAAAAAATTGTTAGATACAATACAAGTATACACCATGTTTACCTCATATAAACAGTAAATGACATGCATTCGCATATGTGATTATAGGCATACATACATGAATATAAATGTACATAGTACATATGTATGTAATATAAAAATATGTGTGTGTGTTTATGTATTACTATATATTAACGGGTTCGTCCAGATATATTGTAGTCTATAGCATGTATTATATGACCAGCCCTTTATATAAAGCTTAGACAACTGATCACGTAAGTAACTCAGAATATGTACACTTTTGAAAAGTCCCTTATCAAAATCTCGATTGTACTGGTGCCGCGCGATAATGCCATCAATATCCCGAATGTCTCTATTTCGTCCGTAACATAGCACGAAACAGTCCAATATAAGTCATTAAACATATACATATACATATACACAAACACACACTCTCACACACACACATATATATATATATATATATATATATATATATAATATTCATTTATGTCTTCAATAAACGGCGTCCTCAATTTAATATCTCCATTTAGAAGAAAGCCAACCATTGAACAATTCGTAAGAAAACTCAAAATAGAATGCATTTATATTCCATATCATTCACTACCTGGGCACTACTGTCGCTTTTCCCAAGTGACGCGGCTTTCTTTAATTCCGCTTTTTTCTTTGCTTCTGATACGACATCGGCTTCACTTTTCTTACTCACTAGAAGCGCTGCAGCCAGTACCTGTGTTTTTCTCTCTTTCGCCGAAATCTGTGTAATGGGAGTATAATGTAGATATACAATATTATATATTAATATGAATAAACAGGAATAAGAATATGAGGATATATATATATATATAGGTGTGTGTATGCGCATATATATATATATATATATATATATACATATATATATATATATATATACATACATATATATATATATATATATATATATATATATATATATATATATATATATATATATATATATATATATATATATATTATTATATCTGTGATGATGATATGCGTGATGTGTGTGTATTATTACATATATACATATATTGCACATGTACATATATGCGTGCATATGATAATGTGTGTGTCTGTGTGTCATATATTCATATGTATATAATATATATATATATTATTGTGTTACGTATGTGGTAATGTGCCATGAAATGTATATAATAATAATATTATAATAGCCATATATAATATTATATTAATAATATTATGTATTATTAATAATAATAATAATACTATGCATTATATAATATTATAATAATATGTATATAATATATTATATAATATATATAACAATATATATATTAATATATATATAATATATAATATTATATATATATTATATATTATATAATATGTATATTATATAATAATATATACATTGTAATATTATATATATATGTTAATGCATGTATGCATGTGTATCCATTTTGTATAATAATCTGTGTGCATAAAGGAATGTTTATATGTTTGTATTATATATATATATATATATATGTGTGTGAAAGAGTGTGCGCGTATATTTTTATATATATATGCAATTACAAAAACATTTCTACTACCCGCACATACACACGCACATCATCATCACAGACATACATACATATATGCATATGCATGCATAATATATATATATATATATACAAACACACACATACATATATATACATATGCATACATATATATATATATATATATATATGGATGGATATGTATATATATATATATATATATATACATGGATATGTGGATATGTCATTATATATTAACATACTTTCTTTTTTTCTTAGAGACCGGCTTCTTCTTTGCCCCTCCCTCGGCCTTGACCGCGGCTGCCACAGGGTTCCCATCCGCATCTACACTCTGCTTCTTCTTCGGTTTGGGAGGCTTCTTCGCCTTCGGCACCTTGGGCTTAGCCGTACTCCCCTTTGCTTTAGTACCTTTCCCCACTTTCCCGGTCACTGTAGTGCCCGTGGTAGTTGTTGCGGCAGTAGTACTCTCCGCATTCATACCTACACCTGCACCAGCATGAGCATTAGCACCTGCAATCTGCCCCTCTGCCCCTACTATCGATTGGTTGCTCTCATCCTTGACCTTGCTACCTGCTACAGACCCCTCATACGGAATACCACCAGTGTGTGGTACGTTGACTGACCCGTTGCTACCACCATTCAAATGTACCTGTGTCTGTGCCTGCGTAGACCCTGAAGCAGGCGTATATGGCTGTTGCAGACTTCCTGGAGGAGTACCATTGTTTACTTGTGCTTTTTCTTGTGGCTGTGGCTGTGGCTGTGTATGTGGCTGTGGTTGTGTATGTGGTTGTGTATGTGTATGTGTATGTGGCTGTGGTTGTGTATGTGTGTGGTGTGTGTATGTGTATGTGTATGTGGCTGTGTATGTGGTTGTGTATGAGGCTGTGTATGTGGCTGTGTATGAGGCCGTGTATATGGCTGTGGTTGTGGTTGTGTATGTGGTTGTGTGGGTGTGGGTGAGACATTCGCAACTGCAGAAGCCCTTGTCTGCCCTTGTCCACCCTCCATGTGCATCTGACCACGTCCCTGTAAATGAAGGGTATATGGACATGAATTGTTAGAATATATATATATATATATATATATCAAGATATACAGAATGAAAATGTATACAAATGTTGTTCTATAAATTTGGCTCATGTGGAATTTCATTGCATTTAGCATCTATGTATATTTTCCCATGTCTCTTTTGATGATGATAGTTAAGAAATACATCGCTAATCCGTGTGTAAATATACTAGTACAATATGCTTGTGAGTTTGCATAATTTCGATATGGAGATAAATATAAAAATTGAGACACGGGAAAGCATATTGATGTTGGCGCTATTCATATGTAACTGGACACGACCTTATATGTGCATGATTGATATGTATGTAGATACATTAGAGTGGTATATACCCTGTTGCGTGATTCTGACGAACAGACTTGAGATGAACACAACAGAATAACACCACGCCTTAAAAATCATATTACGTATACCGATATCCTGAACATGAATGTGCTTCGAATCATGTCTCTTTAGGACATAAATATCAGTCGTACATTTGTGCGGATTTAATAGGCATAATCGACACATGTGTACAGAATGTGTAGGAGATATCAACATGAGACTATAAGACTGACTAGCAATGTAATGGTTGCGTACCAAAATATACATGTAGAAAGTGCCATAAGAAAATACTACTGCATACATACTTATATGCTACAAGCAGCCGCACTTTTGTATCGAAGCTTACAGACTTATACTCCACACTTTCGAACACCCATTTGTAGTTGTGTCGGTATAGAGTGACATCGGTGTGTGAAAATGTACAATTCATATACACTTAAATATATTCCATATATACGCTGTTGTGATCCATATACACGCAACAAGACTCCACATATACTCGATTGCAACCCACATTCACATGAATATAATCGGTATACACAATAAGACTCCCTACACAAACAATTACAACTCATACATACACACATACACTCACATATGCAAGTACCTGCTGGGCGGGTGCTTACATGTGCATCTAGTCGAATGGGATATGTGTCTGTTATGAGAATACCTCCATACGTAAACATCTTCAATAGCAATTATATGATAAAAAATACATAAACATAATTATCCGTGTACACACATGTACGCATGAACAAAACATATATTGATACCTGCTGGGCAGGTGCTTGCATGTGGGTCTGGTTGAGAGGGATCTGTGTCTGTTGTGAGTAGCCATCGGCTGGTGCCTGCTCTGTTCCCTGTGCCCCTTGAGATGCAGATTCCTATCTCGCCATAGTAGATGCATTTAACCAAGACGTTAGTAATACATAACCAGTGATTTGATATAACAACATACGCATGCGGCAAGAGAATTCGATGTGAGGCTCATATCATTCCACTTGAGATTTCAGTCAATTTGATATGTTTATATGAAATACACATGCGTTAATCTACAGAGTTTCCTCCGGAGAGCAGTGGTACAAAGAAAATGTTTCGTTACCACAGCGCTTCATCATGTCGTGAAGGCTCGTGTTGACATAAAGCATATCTATATACTACTGCCTGATAGCCCAAACATAAATGCGAGATAGCCTTGTAAATAAATGTAGATGACTACGACGTCAATTGGTATCCTATAAGACTAAAGGTTGATACTGGTTTCAATGAAGTTAGACACAGCATCGACAAGGCAAGCACAAGTCCGTACAAGATAGCACACAACAATTGGGTTTCCTTGAAAGATACGCACTGCATCCACCGAGTTTATAGCATTGTATCACTTCCTCAACATACGACGCACAGACGCACACACACACACATATATATATATATATATATATATATAATTTTATCTTTTTTCTATCAATAAGTAAGCATACAGCATACCCTTGATTTCTTCTGGAAGGCATGAACCATTGCCACCATCGAGTGCAAGTCTCTATACTTGTCCTTAAACGCTCCCACAGCCTCCGAACTTAATACATTGAGCTGCACAAGCGAGTCACAAAAGTACTCGTATGTGATGTCCATACGCCACATGCGTGCACACAGTTCAGCTGCGGTTGGATGTTTCTTCCCGATTGTTTCCAACAGAGTCTTGAATGTCGGCACCA
>LUCW03002688.1:32500-45000 GCA_001586965.3 Sphaeroforma sirkka | reverse complement strand
GCTCATACGCTGGCAGAGTGCTAAGTATCTACTGAATCTAAACTCGTATCCATACATATGTGAATGCTTCCATAATATATATAATATACATATATATATATATATATATATATATATATATATATATATATATATATATATATATATATATATATATATATTTACACATATACATATATATATATATATATATATATAATATACATGTATATATATATATATATATATATGTATATATGTATATATATATATATATATATATATATATATATATATTTATATATGTATATGTATATATATATATATATATATATATATATATATATATATATATATATATATATATATATATATATATATATATATATATATATATATATATAAATATAAATATATATATATATATATATACTATTACATCAACTGCATGTGTAAAAAATAGCATTCGAGAGTCAACTACCCACCTACCATTAGTACGTTGCATGGCTTCCATCTGTTGTCTCTGTCTTAACGCTCGGAACTGTCCCAGTGCGTGGAATCGCAGTCTGTATTGAGTTTTGAATGCTTCCCGCCCAGACACATCGAGCATACGCTCCTCTACCAGTTTTTCTACGAAAGAGTCGAAGTCCACTTTACACTGATTTCATAGGGTAAGAATACACATATGTAGATTTAGACGTGTATATTAAATATTCATTAATACGACCAAATGTATCGAGTCCAAGTGTAATTCACACTTATTTGTTGGTGTTAAGATATATTATTAGATTTAGATGTGTGTATTGAACACCCATGCTGATTACACACTACCAATTGCGTAGAGTTAAATTCCACTTAATAATTATCTGATAGAAATTTTACGTCAATATACATGTCATAAGATTTGAAAAGAACACTGAATAGTGATATGCAATTCGCACTACCAATTTGTCTTTACAACGAATCAATGTCCACTTTACACTGATTTGGTACAATACACATACACTATTAAAAACAATAAAAATACATTGAATATTCGTTTGAATTTCACACTACCTATTGCATAGAGCCGAGGTTGACTGTACACTGCTAGAATATACATGAAACATAAAATAACAAAATTTGTGCTAAACATTCATTTTGTATCGATGCTGCCAACTGCATAGAGTCGCCTCGACACTGATTGGCCAGAGTAAAAATGTACCATGAGGTATAAAGATCGAAAAAAATACTTATTTTCACAATATCATATAAGATTTAGAGGCTGTGAATCGAATAATAAATTAGAATCCACGCAACCAATTACATAGAGTCGAGACAACCTTTATACTGGTATATTGAAATGTACATGTATCAGGCGATTCTGAACTCACAAATCGAATATCGCTTTCAAACAGACAATAGCAATAAGTTTACAGACCAGTCGAAGTCCGCTTTACGCATGTCGATATAATACAGATACGTCGTTGAGATATGTACGTTAAATGAGTTTAAAAGTCGCTTGTCGATAATTAAAATTTACCTTCCCCTCCCAGTTATTAAAAACATCGTAGGACTATACATGCAGGAAGCATGAGCGTAAGGCAGTGAAGGTATCACCGAATTATACTTACATCTGTCAAGTTTCAAATTAAGTAAATATAAATGTACACGACTCGAGTACTAAGCGCATACAATAGGGACGGGCTCCGAGTAGGGCTGGATGAGACAGCGGGTGAAATAAAATGAATAAAACATACTGAACACAGATTACACAAATCAGCCTGCTCCTGCAGTACGCGCCGTGCACTACATAAACACCATACACAGTGTACAAAAGCAATAGCAAAAGTTGTAACGATAGAGTATTACCATAATCACACCATTCACAGGACACTTATTATACTATACATACATTCACCACAGTAACCACAGATACGCTAAGCAGAGTACACTACACATACATTCAGCACTAGCGTAACGGCGTAACGGAGTAACGATACACGTATACTATACATACATTCCGCACAGAAACCATAGATACGCTGAGCAGATTACAATACACATGCATCCAGCAATAGTGTAACGTAGTAACGATATACGTATACTATACATACATTCCGAGCAAAAATCACAGATACGCTAAGCAGACTGCAATACACATACATTCAGCACAGAAACCACACATATGCATACCCCGATACACTACACATACATTCAGCACCAGCTTAATGAAGGGGTCCAGATTCGGGCGTTGCGTAGTTATCTGCTTTGCAAGGTTAATAAAGCCTTGTGCCAGCTCCAGTATTTTGTGTTCATTCATTGGTTGTTGTTGTTGTTGTTGTTGTTGCTGTTGTTGTTGTTGTTGTTGTTGTTGTTGTTGTTGTTGTTGTTGTTGTTGTTGTTGTTGTTGTTGTTGTTGGTGTTGTTGTTGGTGTTGCTGATTATGATGTTGTTGCTGATGTTGTTGTAGATGCTGTTGCTGGGGTTGTTGTTGTTGTAGCTGTTGTTGAACGATATTATTTTTACTATTATTATTCGGCAATTGCGCGGGGGGTTGGGCAACTGATCCCTGACTCATATGCACGGCATTCCGATTCATGTACCCATTATACGCTTCGGCGCCCCCGTCCATATACATACCACTCATATCCTGGGCTGGCACTCCCTGAAATATCAGAACGAGGAATAACGGCAATCAGATGATAGTTATGATCTAGCGCAGAGTGAAGAAGAGAAAGTGAGTATATGTTTACCGATTGGTACTAGAACAATACGTCCATATAGACATCTATATGCATATACATAGTATATATATATATATATATCAGATAAATAGGTACATAGATACAAAAATATATAGATATATAAATACATGAATACACAGATACACAGGAAAATACTTGCGCGCTGCGTCCAAAAGCTGCTTATGTGCGCATGAGCGTAAGCGCTGCGTCCACAAGCTGTGTATGTACGCATGAGCGTGCGTGCATGACACACACAAACATACAAACATACATACTTGAATACATATACATACATCCGTATATATATATATATACATACAAACAAAAAAAGACACATACATGCATACATATTAATCAATACATGCATAAATTTATACATACATACACACATCTTTACGTACATACATGTATGCATACATACATACATTACATACATACATACATACATACACATGCATGCATACACACAAAACATATACATATACATATGCTACATACAACAAACAAACACATACATACATACATACATATACGCATACATACATACATACATACATACATACATGCATGTTATGTGCGTGCGTACGCAAGTGCATACGAACGAGCGACAGCGTGCATGTGCATTATGCACATACGTGCGTGCGTACGTATATATATGCATACGTTTATATTTATAAACGTATATATATATATATATATACATACCCTATACATGTGCATAAAAAAACATATATATACAAATATACATACATACATATATATATATGCACAAAAACATCATACATCTATACATAAACACATAGATCACATTATATATATATATTTCCTATACATATATGGTACTAGGTCTATATGTGATGTATATATGTATATATATTTATATATATATATATATATATATATATATATATATATATATATATATATATATGCATAGAAAATATATGCACACACATATATATATATATATATATATATGTGTGTGTGTGTGTGTGTGTGTGTGTGTGTGTATGTGTCAATATAATACATATATTTCTACAGTGTGTAGATAATACAGTGTACAAATTATAAAGGCCTAAACAATTAATCGCACCGATACATGCCTGATTCGTATTATACGCCATGGGAGACGTAGGTATAGCCCCCATATGTGGCGATCTGGGTATACTATTAGCGTTCACACTTGCCATATTCGGGTTCAGGCTATTATTACTATTAGTACTGGTATTATACCCATTGTCGCCTGTATTCTCTCTCCTAACGGGTGGTTGCCCGGTATGCATATTCGACATGGTCTGCTGTGGCATAGCATGTTGTTGGTTGTGTTGTGCATGATTCATGTACTGCTGTTGTTGCTGTTGTTGTATGTATGAATTTTGTTGAGCATTGGCATCGTTGTTAGTATTTGGATACGTGTGGTTCATGTCCCCACCCATCCTGCCGTTGCCACCATTATTGTTCATCTTGTATTATACCCTTTGTTTATACGTATTTCCTTCTATACACATACAAATACAAGAGTGAATATGTATAAATATCAAAATGTACGTTTATAAATGATGTATTTATATACATGTATATGTATGCAGAATTATTGATATTTGTTGCGGTAAAGGCAAGTGTGTTCGCAGGTAGGCATTAACAAGTACACTCGCTACTGCCAAGCCAACTACCCTTCTTCAGAAGTCTTACTTCTCTTCAAAACATTGTATGTATCCTCTGCATCTCAATAGCACCCAGACATACCCAGTACTACTGTGATGTGTGTAGTATAATGAATTTAGAATATATGTTTCATATTAAAAACATTGTCTATATATGACATAAACTCTTTCGTGTCTGTAAAGACTAAGAGAGAGATTCCAGAGAGTGAGATAGGGCCCAGAGGGGGGTCTGTCGGAGTGCCGGTATTATTATTGTGACAATTTTATTTATTTATTTATCGGTTAGCCCCCAGCCTCCAGGTCCCAGCTGATATTAGCCTCAATACGTTTTGCGTTAAAACGTATGTTCCCGAAATCAATATACGTTCATCGTAATGGCCCTATTTTTGCTGATACGAGTGCATGTTTAGAGCACTGAGGTTCAATGTTCGCAAGGTTCTCCTGTAGAGATTGACTCAGATATGCCTGAGAATTTCATACCAATATAAACGTTACAAGTTTAAATCGAATTGAAAATCGTTTTCATTCAACGGATTGAAGGTTACTGGAAATAAATAGCGCTCAAACCACATCTATATGTTTTTTTTTTTAAATCAAAAAGAAACCGAAGAACAACTTCAACAACAATGTTTGTCGAAAAAAATTGATGGAATGTTCACATATCACAATATTGATGCTAAAACGCGATTCCACATCGCCAAATTCATCGGTTTCGTGCAGGGTCAGTACATATCGCATGGTAACTACAACCAGAGTTTTCACACATAGTACGAATCTGGGAAAATACGCTATATTCTTTGCACATTAAAAAGCCCACTGTCTATAACATTTGTGTTGCGTCCTTGGTGGCTATAGCATACCCATCGCATAATATTATCACGGTATCTGTGTGCTAATAAATCACGTGCCCAATTGTTGCCCGACAGTCAAAATCCACATGTTTGAGATGTATACAGTCTCGCTACATACAACAGCGGTGAAATCCGTGTACAACGCTGCCTTGTTTTTTCAGAAACGTTCGGAATGCAAAGTGTCTCGACGGCAACATGCACCGACGCACCATCTGAGATGTCTCAAACTAGTATATTCGCGTGCGTCCGGCTGAGGCTGACGACGGAATGGCCCGGATTAGGCTTGCAACATATCCCACCTTCTGCGACACAGGTCCATGCCCAGGTCGAGTTACGCCAGTGTTAGTGTTAGTCTGTGTCAATTTTAAAAATACACAATATGTGATTCTGACTGATTCCCACGATATAATATATATATATATAATCATATATAATTATATAAATATATATGTATATATATAATCATACATAATTATACAAATATATATATGTGTGTATATGTATATATATATGTATGTGTGTGTGTGTGTGCGTGTGTGTATGCGTGTGTGTTTTATGTGTGTGTTTCATGTATTCAATCGTATGCATCATGTATTACATGCACACACACGCATCATTATCACACACATCACACATCATCATCATCATCAATATATATATATATATATATATATATATATATATATATATTAGCATGTATAAATATATGATATATATTTTATATATAATATATATATATATATATATATATATATATATATATATATATATATATATATATTATATTTCATACTTATACATATATATATATATATATATATATATATATATATATATATATATATATATATATATAACATATATATATATATATGTGTATATATATATATATTTATATGTATGTTTATATATGTTTATGTATGTATGTTATTTAAAGTACGTATGTTTATATGTATGTATGTATGTATTTTAAGTATGTATGTATGTATGTACACGTATCATAACCTTAGAAATCAGAATTATCACATTTCATATCATGATGCTCACAGTACAGGTGTCAGATGTTTTCATTCTTTATTCACTGAAAACGTGCGGAATTTCATATCATGATGCTGTCACTTGTCAATACAGGCCGTTGACACCAAAAGCGTTGCATTTCATGTATTTGTGTCCCGTTCGCATAGCGCGAGTTCACAGTTTGTGTAGAGTGCAGTTGTGATCTCCAGCAAATATTGTTATACATTGATCCACGTCTGTGTATGATTAGCATTGTGTGAGCTCATTATTGCCAAGCAGCGCGCAAATACTTTGGGCTTATAACAATGCATGTACAATCTGCGCGCCGTGATCTGTACAGTCCGACGTCCAATTTAAAAGTTGAATGTAAACGCTTATTTATTTGATTTACAAATTTGAAGTACCTTGTTGCATTCCGTGTTTGATTCTCACCTGTGTCCCCTGCCAACAGCTACTTGTTCCAGTACCCCCGCCAGCTTACCACCATACGAACCACTTTGGAACACATGCGGAGTCCATAAGTTCATATTACCTACCAACTTCTACATTACCCAGTGTCCAATAGAATCACACTTCTTGTAGAAGCAAGATCACGTTGGAATACAGACACTGTAGTATCCCTTTCTGTATCGTTCGTACAACACATAGTGCTTACACAGTAAAGTCTATCCACCATCTTTGTCACCTGGAAATACTGAGCTCATACAACATGCCGCGTTGAACGACTTCCATAGTGCTGGGCTTAGAATTTGTACCAATTTTGTTTTACCACCGCCAGCTGTTACCATCATCCGAACCACGCTGACCTACTGCATCTGAGCTCATACCACATGCCAATTTAAAGGACTTGTACTGTGTGCTACCATCATTGGAATAGCATTGGAGGACAGGGCCAATGCAGCGTAGTATTGAAGACTTGTGCAGTGTGTAATTAGTAGTTTCACAATACTATGTAGCACAGTCAAAGCCTGTTAATATCTATCGATTCAATAGCTCGCTGTTCAATAAACCAAACAGGTCCTCATTTAAATATTAATACCCATCTCAATCCTGGTTGTTTGCTATACTTTGCATTCGGTTCATTGTCCATAGACTTATCAAGAGTTTTTGTTGCTTGACCACAGTCAATCAATATATGCTCGTGCGGAAGATGATCAAGGACTATTCAATATCAGCACAATCACGGCACAGTCTGTGTTATGGACTCTTTCCATGGTTTAAGGTTCTTGTAGTACTGTTGTTATCCTCATTCAGTCATGTCCGTACACTATGGCACTCCGATGTTCACATAGTACATTGCACTTGTGTAAATCTATAGTTCCTATGCATGTGTGTATCTCTTGTGTAGTGTTTATATTTCTATGACATACGAAGCCCGCTGAAGAACTGTTGCACCACAAGTGTTAAACTATAAAAAATACCCCATTCACAGTATAGTCAACAATCTGCACCTACGGTTGCATATGATCATGAATTGCGTGATACTGTGAACGTGTGCATATCTACATGCCGCCTAAAGTAGAAGTAAGACTACTTTGCTTGTTACGCTTGACCATATAACACATCGTGAAGGAAATATTATAAGGTATAGTACGGATATCAGCGACTGATGCAACTCACTTTACAGATACATACACATAGGAGCTGTATATTTAGTTTCCTTGTCAGTCGGCTCGTTACAGTTGTTCTAAGCTGAATGCCGCGCAGTTCTCGTGCGCAAGTTGAAGTTAATACTGGTGCACTACACAACTTATAGTATATTTCAGTATATGCTATCACATCATTGATTGTATGTATATATATATGTATATACATACATATATATATATATATATATATATATATATATATATATATATATATATATATATATATATATATATATATATATATATATATATATATATTTAAATATGTGTATGTATATATAAATACACTTGTACATTATTTTTTATATAATTATTCACCTCAGAGATATCTCTACTATGAGTATAAAGTTCAGGGATATGTTGACAGGTGCCCTTATGCCTAGTAAATTTTCTAGTCTTTTGGAGGCTTGACTATAGTGATATCGGCATATCTACAGAGGAGAGCGTTAGGTACGGAGAAAGTAAATTAAAACGTGTTCACCAGGAACTATAACGGTCTACAGAAAAATCAATGTGCTCTAGCACAGGCAGAGATATAATGTGATAGGCTTGTATAAGAGCTGGTGTACTCTAGATCAATGCGTCGAAATAGTTGAGACGAGGGTCTGATGTACATCAGAGTGGCCTAACTGTTTGCAAGAATGCTCAGTGAATGAACGTATTGTTTTTTTAATTTTTTTACGTATGCATAAGCATATGTATATATGAGTATATATATATATATACATATGTGTGTGTGTGAATATATATGTAGGTATATATATATATGTAAATATATTTATATATATATATATATATATATATATATATATATATATATATATATATATATATGTTCATATATATTTGAATATATATATATATGTGTGTGTGTGTGTGTGTGTTTATATATATATATATATATATATATATATATATATATATATATATATGCGTGCGTGTGTGTGTGTGTGTGTATGTATGTGTGTGTTATGTGTCATCATCATCTTACTTCGATAGTTGCACATACATGACGCATAAATATTAAGCGCTGGTGGCTACAAGGAAAAGCTTACCGGTGCACTGTAGGCCAGTGAGGTGAACTGACCGAAACGATGACATGATGCGCATCAGAGTGGCGAGCATTAGCTGAACTGCCATCGACCGTCATATGCACACTTCGAGTCTCGCCCGCTAGCAAAGTCATACACCGAATATCATCTGTGAATGCTAATGGATAGAGGAGTTGGCGAAATCTTAGCCGTATATATATATATATATATAGAAATATCCGATATGTTATATTTGCACATATATATGTATACGGGCATGAGATTGCTTGTGTATTTTTTGGCTATGTGGAACATCGTCAGCTATCATAAGCACACTAGAGATCTCACCCGTTGACAAAGTCGCGCACTCAACACTCTGGGGGTGATGATTGTAAACTGCACAACGTGATATTTCTGTATTTGTCTGCCTACATACTGTATGCGACATTTAGAATCGCAGTAGTTGTCGTTTGTCATGCATGAGAATACCAAAACATACAAAAATGCATCCAGCATTAAACGTACCAGTATGATCGTCGCTGTGCCGGAGACGCAAGCCTCCGGTGTGTGTGTGACCAGAGACACACACCCGTTCCAGTGCAAAGGCGAACGGATTGGGACCAATCACTATGGCAACCGTATCACTGTCGGTAGAGGCTACTAACGGCGGGGATAGCAGGTGTACAGGCGCAATAAATAGCACTGAATGGTGTTCAATGTCGAACTCGCCTGCAATTGCATGGGATTGAGATGAAAGTGTATGTTATTTATATTTGTATTGGTATATCGAAGTATGTACATATATATATATGTGTGTGTGTGTGTACATGCAGTGATTGTGTCTGTAGAGCCCAAAAAGGCGGAGTCGGTAGGTGGTCAGGCGCATTGAATAGCACACAACGGTGTTCTAGGTCGAACTCACCTGCAGTTATATGAGATTCGGGGAGAAATGCATGTAATTGTTACCACAGGTGTACGCCTACGTGGTTATGTGTAAAGATTCTTGTATGTATCTATGTTCGAGAAAGTTGTATACATTGATGTTTGTAATTTCAAGAAAATTGTATACATTGATGTTTGTATATACGTGGTTATGTGTAAAGTTGTATACACTGATTTTTGTATATCTATGTCCGAGAAAGTGTATGCTATATGAAGTATATCTACCTTCATCTGTGGAGGCTACGACTCGCACCTGCAAGTAGTCGTGCTTGCGCACGTGTTTGTTCATATACAGTTCCGAGGGAATGACCAAAACCGTTTGAGATGTGTCTCCCGCCTTGATGGTCGTTTCGTCATACTTAGTGTAGACCTGAGTAGAAGCAAGAATACAGAGGTGGTATAAATACAAGTAAAAACAAGAATACAGTGGGAATATAGTCTTCTAAATTAACAATTATATACACACTACAAATAATATAAAATATTACACACTACAAATAAAACAAAATAATTGTCATAGAAATCATAGATACAGGTAGAAACAAGTTGATGATATAAATATAATAAAAACACAAGGTGATGATATAAATTTAAGTCAAAACAAGTACACAGTGGTAGTATAAATATAAGTAGAATCAACACATGGGTGGTTAATATATCCAACATAACCGTGACGAATGCATGGCTGGTAACTGCAGGAGGTAGGCCGTGTATACTACGCGCAGTTATCAGGTTGTAGTGGATGTTGCTGCGTAGGTATTCAGTATAACTCACAACACGACTACAAATGCACTGGTGACAGTGCGGAGGATACAGATAGTTGAGTTAGTTCTGGTGTCTTATCTATGGCACGTGCATTTTGTGGCCTGGGGTTTGCAATACAGAAAGTCTTCAGTCGTTGACAGTCACGTCCGCATACATACACAATAACCGCCTACATAGAAGCAATGATACAGGATTACATGAGGATACATTGTACTGAACGGCAACGCTCCCCACGATCACATCGACACAAAATCATAGCAAAGGTATACTATATCACTAGAAAAGTATACAATATGTATATAGGAATGTGTGTATGTATATATATATATATATATATATATATATATATATATATATATATATATATATATATATATATATATATATATATATATATATATATATAAATGAATATAATATATATATATATATATATATATATATATATATATATATATATATATATATATATATATATATATATATATATATATATATATGTGTGTGTGTGTATATATATATTATATATATGTATATATATATATATATATATATATATATATATATATATATATATATATATATATATATATATATATATATATATATATATATATATATCATATACATATATATATATATGTGTGTGTGTGTGTGTGTATATATATATATATATATTCATATATATATATATATATATGAATATATCGTTCTATCCTACGCTATCGATCTCCCAAAAAAACCCACAGCCAAGCAAAATGATGCTGGTGGGAACATCGATCTATGGCGGACATTGCCTTGTCTCAAATGTCTCAGATGTGTGGAACGACACACGTGGTGCATGCTGCTGGTTGGGTGCAATACACAAGTGTTGTACTACACTAGTGTTGTACTATACGCACTAGTGTTGCAGTACATTATAACCCTCGTGTGCGAGCAGATCGGCCAAACACCCTACGGCCGGGTCATGAGCTAAAGTGAGAAGTGGTTGTATACACATTCTCATTCTCATTCTCATACGGACAAAATTCTACACGGTCTCATTCGAACATAAAATAGCTGTAAACATAGTTTGTCTCATTCAAGAATAATAATAGCTGTAAACCTAGAGTTTGTTGGAGTTGTGGAAGTACTCACCTCTTGTAACACATCACCCTCGTGTGTCAATAGATCAACCACACACCCTATGCGCACGTTCACCGGTTGCTGGCTCTCAAGGGCCTTAACAATGACGTAGCCACGGTATGTTTCACCTACAACCGATAACGACAGACGACAAACATAGCATATGAGAACAACGGTAGATCCAATGGTAGTTTAGCCTATAAACTTTTCCACCAGTAGGCATTATATACAACAGTAAACTCCATGAAAGATTACAGATATGGTAAAGCAATCGATTAACTACTACAGACATATTATATTCATAGACGAACATTTGAAGGTCGCCGCTGGTTCAGACGCATGGTCTGTGGTGGGTGCGAAACAAGACGTGCGCATATACTCACAGACAAGGACACGCCAATGCATATATATATATATATATATATATATGTGTGTGTGTGTGTGTGTATGTGGGGTGGGTGTGTGTGTGCGTGTGTGTGCGTGTGTGTGTGTGTGTGTGTGTGTATACGTTGTACCATATGGTGACAATTAGAAAAACAATACATATGCCTCACTTCACGCATGTCTCTATACAAATGTAAAATTATAGGGCCAGTTCATACCTGCAATAACTCTGGTGGGCAAACCCTCCGTAGTGACATCAATTAAACTTGCGGCGACTACTAAAGCGTGGTGGAGTGCGTTCTGTGCGAGGTGAATAGCGTAGACTGTGAATAGATCTGCAAAGCGAACAGTTTCACTCATTTCAGAT
>LUCW03002688.1:0-27500 GCA_001586965.3 Sphaeroforma sirkka | reverse complement strand
TGTGACTGATAGTCACACTGAGTATAACTCACATCATGTTTTCCTTAATTAGCGGACATAGTGTTAAGATGACATACTCTCAGAGGCCCTACGGATGTCTGGTTCACCATCCCCTGGTGTCTCGCCATATGAAAGGCTGTGTGACCAGTGTTGTATAGGTACCGTATAAGTGTCGTATAAATGTGTCAAAAGTACCGTATAAGTATCGTATAAGTGTCGTATACGTGTCGTGAAAGTACCGTATACGTGTCGTATAAGTATCGTATAAGTGTGAGAAGAGCAAGCTGAGAAAGTACACAGGGCAAGCTGAAACAGAAACAGACAAAATATGAACTGCAATAGGGCCAATATTGAAGGGTGTGTACAAGTGGCGTATAAATGCACCGATAGTCGGGTAAGAAAGAACTCAGAGCACCCTGAAACAGATAATACATTGACATGGAATATGTATTCGTATGCAACTAGAACTACAGCCGACAGTCTATGAGCCTGAGTTATTCGGAGCAGGTTGAAATAAGATACGCTAACTGGGACAGCAGACGGAGAGCGTACTATTCGGTAAAATTAAAGCTCAACGTATTCATATCTCAGAGTCGAGAGGTCCAGCACAAGCATCTGAGCAACCAGCCCCAGAGAGAGTATATTCCTAAGTGTATGTGAACCAAGGGTATATGTAGTCCACCTCTATAGCATGGACTATGCTTTTCCAAGCGTTTGTCTGTAGATACACCCATCTCTAACCCTAGCATACACGCATTCAGTGAGTTTACATCCCTTCGCCACATACCCACATTTGCAGGATCGGCACCCTTTGCCACATCCATAGCTCTTATCACGTAGAAGGCAGCATCCAGTGCTCGTTGGACCAGATGTCCATAGTACCAATCCATGGTTTCGTGATCGTGCAGACTCCCTTATAATTTAGTGTAGTAAGCTGATTTAGCAATCTATGTGTCCCATTCATTGAGAATAACCTTGTTAAATACTACACTCATGCATCCTTCCATTGAATAGGGACAACTCGGTAGCAAACTACTCACACATTCATCCTATCTAACGTAGTATAAACATGGTAGATGGTACGCTCATGCACCATACATACCCGTCGATACACCGCCCCATTCATTGAGGACAAATTCGGTGTTGTTGGTCATGTAGATGTGATCGTCTTCCAGCTAAGGGTTGTAGAGAACATATACCGGGAATGGGTAAATGTACGAGGAGCCCTCCATGCGACTGTCGCCATCGATAAGGAACATTTTCAGCTCTATTCACCGAGAAGTATAAGTACGACAGGTCAAACGAAAGCCGATTGCGTTAGAAACGGAACGCTGCGTCATGTATATATAGACGACAATGGTAATGAAAGTATGAACAACGGAAAGAACACACTTGCCACGATTTGCATCATGTACGCCGTTTCGTATCAACTGTTCTGTTGCCCTCTTTACACAAAGTATAAGCCTGAAAGGGAACTGAGGCTCCGACCTCAAGAGATTCCGAGGACAGAGTGGATAGCCCACTAACCCCGAGCACATGAACGAGCTGTGTTAAACCCAAGAAATGGCCCAGTCAGCCTAAAAGACATACCGTCATACTTCCGGATTGGTGCGGCTTTGTCGGCGCTGACTTCTACTGAGTACGTCTCATCCTGTCCTTCCACCTGATGCGTAGACATGGGTTAATAGGTATCGAGTAGTACATCGCCCACCCCAGAGACGAGACTATGGGAAGTAGACTCGAATGAATCAGTTGGTAAGTAGTAGAGGTATTGCACAGGATAGCAACGGTGACTTCACGGGTTGTCACTGCTGAGGTTGCAGAGCTGCCGTACACAGCCCTAACCTACACATGCTTGTTCCAACTCTATATCAGGGTATAACTATTGTGGAACCAGTGGTAGCTAGAGGGCTGCCTCTGTATACAAGTTGTGTGCACATTACAATACAATAAGCCTTTAAGGGAATTTGCCATATCAGACATTCCCAGGCGAGGCGAGGCAAGGCAGAGGATCATTCAGCTCGCAGACTCATCGGTATATACATATAACATAACGAGTATCATGAAGAGTGACGGTTGAGTTGTACCGTGATGTGCCTTTTGGGTGATGTATTTACCAAAATGTACAGTTCGCACTCATAATCCTATACCTTGCCAGTTATCTTTGCCTGGAAGTCAATACACTTGCCACCAGTAGTCTCGGCACATATCTCCAACTTCAGTGCACTAGGATGCAGTGGCGCCTCATCCACTTCCATACGCAGAGTGAACGGTTGACCTCTGTGTATTCAATCCACATAGTGCGAACATAGTGGTTCGAACTGAGATGCAATCACTCACAAAAACAAAATTATCAAACAGGTTTTACTTTCGATCACAGCAGTATGCATCTTTATGAATACTCAATTGAGTATAGTAAAGTTAGCTACCCACAGCCCACACATGAAGGCATCTAAACAATCTCACGTACTTGTGACTATACAAACGATTAAGCACTTAAGTCACTATCCATAGTAGCAACGTCCCTTTGCTATCTCCAGAACGGAGTCAAACCTTTATTACTTGTATCCTCATGCCTTAAAAATTGTTCATACGATACACCTGTGCCTAATTCAATCAGATAAGACAGATTGGTAACTTAAACTAATAAACCCCCGAGATAGACCAACTAACTGCACACACCTGTGGACTACAAAGCCCAGGTCTACACGATACGCATCCGTGTGGTGCTCAATATTTGAAATCTCGTCAATTTGAATGCCGGTCACCTGCACGCGAATGAGTGTAGATAAGTTGATTTATTATCAGGTGTTTGGATAGATCAGTATGAATCACAAGATATCCAATCCAAAAAATGTCTGAACACCAGAACTTATACACATTGATTGCACTTTTGGCAATTTATTAGGCAGTTTAGATAGAGGTCCAATATATCTAGTATAACTTTGTGATCCTACTTCTCTATGTTCGCATACGCGTACTATTAAATTGGCGCTCGATGTAGACGATAATACGCTTATATCTTGCCTAAATAGTATGACCTCTGAATGCTTGTATATTTATAATGTCGCTTACATAACAAACTGAAGACAATAAACTAAACTGTATTATCGTGGAAATTCTACGATCTCTTTGAACAAACCATACAGTACTGTGTTAAAGCAATGGTGGATAAGTCGGTATCGACTCGAAGATAAGTCGGTATCGACTCGAAGACTAGATTCGATGAGAAGCGATGATTTTTCAACACTACTTTAGTTCTAAGAAAAGTACAATATACTTGCTAACGCACGTTTGGAACTGGATAGGAGCTAAAACAATCCATCTGCTTATTTTATCCTTTGTACGCATAGAGAACTACATACAAACAGACATTATAGGAACTAGTGAAATCTGGAGTTTATGTGTTTGTATATTTGCTTCGCTAAGTTAGGCGAATTTTGGGCCTCGACAGAGACGATTAGGCTTTCAGACTATTCAATTCTCGACATTTACTTAAGAGAGACTAGATTATGTTCGATGCCGTAAAGTATGCACCTGCTAATTAACTATACTAAAATCAGCATATTTCGGAACATCCCATTTATTTCACTACGGGTTTTTTACAGAGAGCACTGTGCATTAAAGAGTAAGCCATGCAACCTACGCCATAAGGAACAAACTTGAAAATCAGGTCTGTATTGTCATTTTTATAAAAACAAAATAGGAAAGGGTTGTTATTTCTTTTTTGTTTTTTAAAAAATAACGTTATATTTTTTATTTGTTTTTTATAAAAACCATCATTTTGTTTTTTAAAACAAAATACACGGGACATGAGGATTGAGGACAACAGTCAGAAATCGTTGCTGATTGTAAAACTGTTGAATTTATATCATTTGGAGGCTATGTTGTTAAAATCTACTACAATGAATATTTAGTGGACAAAATCGCGCCCCCACGTTTCTCTTATGTAGAACGCTATGTATAATGTTGGGACTGAGCTGGACTTGTAGATTAGATCTTGCATAAACTTTAGGTACAAATTATAGTTCACGCTTATCCATCGCTAATTCAGATTAGAATCCACTGCGATATAGCCCATGTGAGTGTATGGTTATGTAGGTCTGTATTGTCAACGACTTGATATCATATATATAATTAAACAGATATAGGGAATATACTCTTGTCCCTGAAAATTATTATGACAACCATGATAGTGAGCAATTTAAAATGTCCTCCGACACCTGGTGGGTGTCTCAATGTTCAAGGAGTCAATATGAATGATATGAGCTTTATCAGCGGATATGATTTTTTATGTTAGCACCTCTGTGTATGTGGAATTCAAGCTATCCATCATTTGGTGAGTACTATATGTTTACTTTAGCTGTGCCTGGTTAATCCCTTGCGGAAGCTGGAAATGCTCAATTGTAAAACTGAACAAATCGATTCGGATGAGCTCCTGCTATCACCTACATTTCAAATTACCAATAAATTATTGACGAAGCTTCGAGGATATAATGTGCACGGCTATGATAGGACAAAGACGATTGTAACAATGCTAGGTTTTCAGAATGTTATTTATTTCTGGAAATGTGAAATTGTAGTTAGAAATGTTAATACTTATATCCATATTGTTCATTTCCTTCGACACCTTTATCACCAAAAGGTTGTCAGGAGATGACACACGCCATCACAAACGTGTATATATACTTCTTTAGATGAGCACTTACGATTCTAGTATTCGATATGGGATCATTCCCAGCACTATGCATAAGGCTGCCTCCGGACCTTCAAAGTGTATCATATCAGGCTATTCAAAACAATAACACGAAAAACAGTACCAATCTTGAACAGTAGAAACTTGATTACATTCGATCTTATAGTTTTAAAATATATCTTATGGCTTCAAATCGGCATCGCGTTCGTTTCGGCTGTAATGATGCACGCCAGTCATTGCTGTTGCCACCCCCGATAAGGGTACAGCTACGATGTTCACGATATATGCCGATCCAATAGATGATGTGCCAGCCGGATAAGACCAGGAGTAATAGAAGCCCATAGTCAAAATCGTAGCGAGTATGCAGGCGCCCTGAAGGAACACCAAAAGTCCGGTAAAGGGCCCCGCAAGATTCATGCAGCAGCACGCGAATATGATGTTGAACACCATCACAATGAGTGCGAGTAATCCTACAATGATCGATGCCACCAGTAGACCAAACATGGCTTGTTCGGTACTGTTGCTCAGCGTATCGAGAGAAAAGTCATTACAATAAGACTGACCATCTAGATTTGCTGTAGAGTTGCACGCGGTGGCGATACCTACGTTGACGGTACCTGTCCACCACTCAGTACTAAAGATTCCGAAGAAGGCAGCGAAAATGCTGTATGAGGTGAGAACGGCTGCAATTACGATAGCGATGAATCGGCACATGTTGTTCGATTTAAATTTGTTTTGATGTATTTATTCGATTTAGTTGTGTTTAAGTACATCTATTTACAAGACTACAGTTCAATAACCTTCACTCGATATTAAGACCACGAAACCGGAAACGTATTTAAAAATACTGTCACATTTTCTGTGATTCAATGACTCATCGAGTGTGTTGGTGTAATTATGACATTAGAGTATAGAGTGTAGACTATAGCCTCTACTCCTCTGTCCAGAGCCTAAAGGTAGTAAAGGACTAAAAATCTTAAGGCTATGTAACGAATCTGTATATTATACCCCCCATCTTTACTCTTGGAGTACGGTATATTTATATAGAAAACAATCAATCTTCAAAGTAGAATATTTAGGCGGTATGTAATATGTATAAATAATTATGCCACCAGCCAGGCAGCCACGGGCCCACGGCACCCTATGGCAATTTGTTACTGTTTTTTTTTTAAATATTGAAATATGACATATGTCACATTGTCCACTGACTACTTTTTGAAGGCTATGTATGGGGTTTTAAGGTTTGCTGCAAAAAAAATCAGTTTTAAATTTCGGTTTTTCGTACATATGTGCCAAGTTCTCATACGAAGTGGTGTGTCTGACAATTGACATTCTGACCCGATTTGAAATTTAAATTTGAACTGCAGATGACCCGAAATGTAGTTTATATGTGTAAATAATTAAATGTAATAGGAAAAGCTGATATTTCTAAGAGTCTCAAACTCTCAGACGAGTCTCAGTAAATTACAATATTGAATTGTTTTAAAAAAATACATCATTTGATGACTCATATATGTCACTTTGTGGCGATGAAAATTGAAATAATAAATATGGATGAGGTACATATTTTAAAAATAATAACCCATAAAAAGAGCCAACTGGCTACATAGACTTCGTTTTTCTGCTCTTGATACATGAGCAAGATTGATTGATATTTTTATCGAAATTATGAGTACTCCAGAGTAAGATGGGGTAGAAAAGTTATAATAAATGCAGATGCGTACATATTCGATGAGTCATGGAATCCCGAATCGTAGAGCATTTATAAGTATATTACGTTTCCGGTTTCGTGATCTTGGTCGAATAAAGGTTGGTATATCTAAATAAACCTCTTGTAGGCGTATTAAACGCAACCAAATCGAATATATATATCAAAAACAACAATCAAATTTAAATCGAACAACATGTGCCGATTCATCGCTATCGTAATTGCAGCCGTTCTCACCTCATACAGCATTTTCGCTGCCTTCTTCGGAATCTTTAGTACTGAGTGGTGGACAGGTACCGTCAACGTAGGTATCGCCACCGCGTGCAACTCTACAGCAAATCTAGATGGTCAGTCTTATTGTAATGACTTTTCTCTCGATACGCTGAGCAACAGTACCGAACAAGCCATGTTTGGTCTACTGGTGGCATCGATCATTGTAGGATTACTCGCACTCATTGTGATGGTGTTCAACATCATATTCGCGTGCTGCTGCATGAATCTTGCGGGGCCCTTTACCGGACTTTTGGTGTTCCTTCAGGGCGCCTGCATACTCGCTACGATTTTGACTATGGGCTTCTATTACTCCTGGTCTTATCCTGCTGGCACATCATCTATTGGAACGGCATATATTGTGAACATCGTAGCTGTACCTCTATCGTGGGTTGCAACAGCACTGACTGGCGTGCACCATTATAATCACAATGGGCGCGATAAAGAAATCAAAGCTTAAAACACTTGCCATAAAAAAATATAAATAAGTATTGTATATATTCTCATTCTTATTCTCTCTTGTCATGCGGCAGCCGTGCATAGATGTTTCCACATGCACCTATTCTCTATTCGCTATACATCCTTGTATTTTTAGTTCGCAGTATTCTCTTGAATGGTTCATCCCAATCATTCTTTGCTTTTTGTCAATGTTTTATTAATAATCGGGAACTCGTTGGCGTGGCACACATATTACTTTTATTATCAGCCCCGTTGAGCCTAGCGATAGTTTTCATTTGGGAAACAAATGGTAGTGCCTTCACTGCAAAGCTCATCGACGGAAAGCGCGAGACAAAAAATCAGGGCTTCAATAGTTGATGAAAATTATCTTCGTATCTGCAAATTATTTCACATGAGTGCAAGGGTATACTTTTTCAAGGCATGATTTCTTGCCAGGCAATTGTACGGATACCGGTTTGTACCGACCACATAGCTTCTTGGGTGGGCTGGATTATTTATCGAATCATTATAAAGTATTCAAAATTTTCAGCTAGGCGTAGTGTCGGCAATTTTTATCCTTCTACCCCACGCCAACATATTTTTTTAACCTGCAAGCACAAATTTCGGCTTTATAAATGGCAATGGCAGAACAAAAACCGCCACCAAGCTGGTATCATCGCATTGGAAAGGGTATGAAACATCCAAAAGCGTGACACGTGATATCAGAACTAAACTACCTAATTTTTAGACTGTAGTACTACAGAATTCTAACTATATTTTAACCGACAGAATGGTAGTATGGCAATGCGGCGTGGTTCACTGCCTGATATCTTCATTGCGAGCGGGCTACTGTTTCCCAGAATATTATCATATAGAACATTTTGAGCCCTCACCAGGACAAAATCCAAACTTTGTGCAAGAGGAATTGGTTATCTCATCTCTAAATCTCTTGTTATCGAGTTGCTTAGCAAAACCCTAATCAGTGATACTTAGTGGAAAATACTTCGAATCTCATCGGGAAGCGGTCGATAGCTGGGTTAGAACCCCTTACGAAGAATATATCACCAATATGTTTGTGCTATGTTGAAGACCCATATCATAGCGCGCTCTACATCATTATCCATACTATTTGAATATGGCGTTTAATGAGATTGTGCTTGTACTAGTGATAGGGTCTAACGAAATGTCCGCGCGATCTGGAATAGACACGTAGCCTGCTTGCTTAATACGTTTAGCACCATAAATAATGAGAAGGCTAATGAAACGGAGTTTGCAATAGTGCAATCGCGTTTTCACTTGCCAATTCCTTTATTGCTATTGTACACAAATCATTTGGCGGTGTGCGCCCGACTGTATCAAATGCGGAAGCTGCACCTTGGCTCACGGTGTGGTTTAGAAGCAGTGGCTTTTGAAAGTCATGGCGCCCGTATAGTTTCGACTGAGTATTGATTATACTCCCACTTGCAACCGAGACAAAGGGGCGCCTGAGACACCCTGCCAGTCTTGAACTCCATTTGCGGTCGAAATATAGCGTATCTTTTCACAGCATACGAGTCAACCTAGCAGACCTACCCAAAAAGAGTACGAGGCGTGATGTACATTCGAATTCAGGCCAGGAATAGAATGGGTATCGTTTTACACGCACACCCTCCTCGCGAATTTTCTTCACGCATTTCCTCAACTATTCGTACTCATTGCTAAGCACTATAAAGAAACGATGTCCACGTCACAGTCCTCCTTCCCCTCCCCCCCCCCCGGCCCCCGAAGACAATTTGTGCCAACAGGTTCGCTGGTACAACGGCGCGGATATCAAGTAGGCCGCACAGCTGAAGGGGTGGCTTTGCAGTGTATCCCAACACCTGACAGGCCACCCCAACAGGATTACCACTTTCACCTGTATGTAGGGTGTTGAGAATAAATCTGATTGAAGGTCCGGGTGGACGAGACCCGTGCAGCATCCATAAGAGAACGAGGGGCTGTTGTGAGACAGATAATGACATGTCTCGATAACCGTCGAACTGCACACAGGACAGTTTTGATCTGTTTAAAAACGGGAGTTGTCTTCCGGCTGGTAAAGCCATAGGGAGTGGCAGATGTCCCACTCGCTTTGTATGGGGCGCAACATCTCAGAAGAAGAAAAAACCGATTCCGAACCTTGCATTCATGTACAATCGCATCATATGGGATCGAATCTTCGAATTAAACGCAGTTCAAAGCATCGAAACATGGTGTCTACGAGACTAAGGCGTGGTGCACCTTTGTCTCACCACACATATGGTGGCTCATATACAAGCGTAAGTGTATCTGTACCATGAACTTGCATGTGTGTGCTCGCATTCAGCTTGCCTTAAACCTGCGCGAGTATATTCAGAGTGGCCTAGTATTGCATTATTTTGTTTGGCGCGTTCTCATGCCAATGTTGGTATCAACTACATTGTTGGTACGTTTGTGTGGCATGCTAAGAGACCTCTTCAGGGCGGGTCGTGAGCTGTATGCTCTTGTTCTGAGTCCCATTTGATTTTGCGAGCTAGCATTGCCTCGAAGGATTCTCCGTAGTGCTCATCTACCATTTGTTCTATCTCCTTGTCACTCATGTCTTTGATCTCCATCATGAAAGTCATAATGTCCTGTTGGCGTGTGACAGGTGGAGTTGGATCAGTGTGAGACTGTGGGTACTGAAAAACAAGTGCATACAGAAGTACTTGGCAACACAATAGCCATCGACGCCATCCATAGACGTTTACACATTCAAGCACGGCCTATTCTGTGCACGGCACTGTACTAACTAAATACGTAGACCGAGATCTCAGTGCATCATCGAAAGCCAACCATTCGTGTTTACCGACGTAGAGAGTACCAAGTCTCAGACCCCAGCCACACAATGCTAAGAACAACAACCCTTACAATCCCAGCCTAACTCCACTACATAAACGTGACTTTCAGCACATGCGATGCAGTCTCCGAATGCACCCCGAAGTATGCACACATTTATATTCATATATATAGTATATTCGAGTTATATATCTATATATTATAAGTATATATATATATATATATATATATGTATGTATGTATGTATATATATGTATAAATATATATATGTATATGTATATATATATATATATATATATACTTATATATATATATATTAGCCTACGAAGTACCATGAGTACCTTGCGTTTCGTGCCCGCGATTTTCTCCAAGAGATCGCGTGTCATTTGGCGAGGCTGACCTCCCCTACGGATTACATAATCTGTATTGGGCAGTTGATACTGCCTTGTTTTAGTCTCCTTATTGTAGAACACCTTCACTGCCTTCCCATCACCTGAAGGATACAGACCAGATACAATTAGCCATTAGAATCAGGCAGCCGCTTCGTCTACATATAAGCACAGTATCGTATAAATAATATTCGGGGTAGAATAGGCAACTGATAAAGTCATGCTTTCATCTTCCGGTTGTAGAATCTTCTCAATCCGTTGTCATCTTCTGAAAGGATACAGACCAGATTCAAACAGCCTTCAGAAACAGGCGGAGTATCTCATGAATTGCGGTGGAATTGGAATAACAGGTTGATGATCTGGAATTGGAATAACAGGTTGATGATACCCTGCATTTAGGTATTTGAGTAGCGCTCACTCTGCGCGTGACTACTAAGCCTATAGGTAGTACGACCAAGCCTATAGATAGTACGACCAAGCCTATAGATAGTACGACTAAGCCTATAGATAGTACGACCAAGCCTATAGATAGTACCTATAGGTAGTACGACTAAATAGTACGACCAAGCCTGTAGATAGTACGACCAAGCCTGTAGATAGTACGACCAAGCCTATAGATAGTACGACTTAGCCTATAAATGACACCCTTATATCGCACTTAGATATGAAAAATTTCATTTCTTGTGGACAAGGAAAGCCATATAAAAAACATAAAGTCAATTCCTCTGTCGTCTCCCATCGTCCGGACACACCGAATAAACCTAAGACCCTGCATCCCCAACGCCCAAACCCCATAAACCCTAGAACCCTAAAGGGAGTCCGATTACTCACCGCTTTTGTGTCGCTTTGCCCTGGGTACCCCTGTGTATTCCACGGCGTTCTCGTCCAATAGCAACTCTGCTAGCTCAGCGTCGTGCTTCTGTGCTTCGGAGAGCTTGCCTGTTTGTAAATCCACTGTGGCTGTGTCTACCTCGTAGCCATCGGGGAGTTCTTGTACCTACATACAATTGCGCATGGGAATAATAACAAGTGGACTACTCAAGAGCAAGCACGTTGCCAAGCAATAGTTGGGTGCGAAAGTTAGAGTAATGAACAACTCATAGAGACGACTCATAGTCTTCATGAACATAGTAATATACGATTTATTTGCTCAAGAACAAGGTAATATACGACTTGTAGTTTTAAGAACATAGTAGTATATGACTGATAGGCTTAAAGACATAGTAATATACAACTCATAGTCTGAAGACCATAGTCATATACAACTCATAGTCTTAAGAACATAGTAATATACGACTCATAGTCGGAAGTACAAAGTAATATACGACTCATAGTCTTAAAGCATACTACCATACGGCTCAAAGTCTTTAAGCAAACGAATGCTAATAATAAGACCAATCAAAATCGGGTTGAGCACGGCACAAACACGATATAAAACTATAAATGATATCTCAACTGAGTATCCAGAACGACCCAACGTTGAAAGCGAGCCCACGATACGCACAACGAGCCCAATCACACGTCACGTTTTTACTGTCCAGACATACATCGAAATGTTATACATATAAGGCATATCAGAAGTGAACCAGACATGATATAAACGATTACGTTGAAAGGCTAAACATATAAGGCAAAGCAGAAGTGGTCCAGACACGACACAAACGAGTACATTGAAGTGGTCCCAGGTCGCTCTGGAAACGAAGTGAACTTTCACGTACACAACTTTCATACATATATTTGCAAGCAGAACAAATGTTAGACCCGATATCCAAATCAAATACCAGAAACGGCGCCAAACTAAGCGAATGGACGCCACTGGTGAGACCAATCACACGTTGGCCATAGTCAATTCGGACGATACATAAAACGAAATTTAAATTAAATATGGGGCAATGACGCTCAAATGCGGAACAAACTCGTGGCCCTTTTGCGACCAACTACGTTTTAATGACGTACAGGACAGACATGACAAGCAATATCCCATGAGCAATCGCTGAACAGGCAACAACTATTAGGGAGCCATGGTATAAACGACTCTTCGTTAGCAATCTCATATACTTGACTCTATCTGAGACAGTGGTAAATGTATGAAATTATGTACTTAATTATATATATTCCCAAATTGCTGTGTGTGGATACCTTGGGATCTGATAGGCTGTCCACCTCGTCATCTTCATCGAAATCCTCAACCTCTTTATCGTTGCTGTACGATTTGTCATCCCTGCGAGCACAATGAATAAGTTTACCAAGCCTAAACACAGTCTAGTGGCTATACCTGCCCATCCTCAACCGTTTTCAGCATTCCATAGACATCGTAGTCAGCTCTGTCATCTAGTCCCAATGTATACAAACACGTACGTCCATGTACACTACTATATATACATAAACACTTCGTTAGGACAACACTCATCTATTATTTGCCGTAAACCGGGACCCATACACTCCAATGCATATCCAACACTATACAACCCCAACTCCCCAACTCCCACTCTCACTCACCCGCCATCAACCGGCTTCAACTCCTCATACACCTCGTAGCCGTCCTCGTCCAGTCCTTTTTTCGGGGTCTACTCAAGGCACACCGTTCCATGATGGTCTTGTTGAGGTCCACCAGTAAGGTGTGGTCCAACATATTGGCCAGTCCAAACAGCTCGCCTTCGCGTGCCTGGTCGCCTTGCACCGCCTCATATCTACCAACTCCTTTTTTTTGGAGTTCTCGCCGCCCAGCGCTACAGCCGCCTGTGCAGGTGTGTGCATATGTAGACAAGACAGGGTGTGTATGGGGAAGGGGTCTCAGAAGTTGTATGATTCGATTAGAATATAGGAAACCATTGACGGGTTCCGGTTTACGATTCCACGAACAACATACATAATATATATATAAATATATATATATATATATATATATATATATATATATATATATATATATATATATATATATATATATATATATATATATATATATATATATATATATATATATATATATATATATATATATATATATACATATATATGTATATATGTATATTATATATACATATGTATATATGTATATTGCATATACATATGTATATTATGACATATTATTAATACATACATATATATATATACAGATATATATAAAAACTGTATGCGTATTGTATGCACAATTGCATGTATAGTAAAACATACATAACATATGGTTGCTTATTAATGGCAATAGCGTAGCTAATAATGTGTGGTATGCAATACACATATTGTTGCAATAGTTACAATAATATATGTATATATTATATGTATATTATTACATGCAATGTTATTGGCTACATATATATATATTAAATTGGCATATTATTGATAATACAATGTATTGGCTATATTGTATTGTTATATAATATTAATGGCTGTATATATTGGCTATATATACATAACATTTGGTACATATACAATAATATTGTATATATTGTATGTATATATAATACATATTACATATATATATATAATACATATATATGGTATGTTATATATGGCTGTATGTATTATTATATGTATACATATTATATATATATATATATATACATATATATATATACTATATATATATACATATATATATATACATATATATTATGTATATATATATATATATTATATGTATATGTATATTACCATACAAATATTTTATATTTATATATATATATATATCTATATATATATATATATATATTTATATATATTATACATATATATATGTGTGTGTGTGTGTGAGGAATGTCAGATGGATCAGTTACTTCAAGTTGATAGGAACGACAATGTTCGAGTATGAATATCATCAGATGTGTGGTATAAGTTATGTTCGAATAAGAATATCGTCAAATATGCAGCGTGGGATAAAAAAGACCCATCTCTAGGACTAAACTATCACGCTGTAACCAACATACACGGGTGTAGCAATAAGATGGCTCATGGCGTGCAGTACGAATCAGTGGACTTTCGCATTAATATGTACAGAGATGATTACTTACTATATGCACGTAGATAGATAACCTCACGCAAATGCTCATAGATGGTTAATCTCTCACATGCACAGAGATGGGTGCCCTCCAACATGTACCGAGATGAGTACTTCAGACATGCATATACATGAGTAATCTGTAACATACATGTAGATGGGTCGTTGTACACCTACATGTGAGTGAACAGGTCCTATCAGGACAATGTAATGTGCCTGCACGTTAATTTGATATGTAAGTGAATCGTGTTCGTTCGACTCGACGTGCGATTTGCTAGGATACTGTAAGAGTATATGAGCGCAAGGGCAGACACCTCACGCTTGTCAGTGGCCGTGTACTACCATATCCACCACACATCCGATTGTGACTATTCATTATGTCTGGACAGTCATATGCATCTGTATATCAGACCTATAGCCCAAATGCCGCTGCACGCCACAAAACATTGCCCATTACATATAGAAATATATACACACATACTACACACACACCCCACAGACACATAGATAAACTCTATGTGCTCACAAAACATTGCAAAACACATATTCTGCCTACCCATCACAGACACGTCCATAAACCTTAAGTACTCACAAAAAACAATACATACTAAAATACATACGTACACTCTACAAGCCCACCACAGACACATACATAAACCCCAAGGACCCTCAAACAGCCATACACTCTCTAAATACTCATCATGCACCCATACACTCATACTACCTGCTCGTTCTTACAGCCATGAGAACATCCATACACCCTGGTACTCATCACACACCCATACACTCATACTACCTGCTCATTCTTATAGCCATGAAAACATCCATACACACTATGTACTCATCATGCACCCATACACTCATACTACCTGCTCATTCTTATAGCCATGAACACATCCATACACCCTGGGTACTTATCATACACCCATACACTCATACTACCTGCTCATTCTTATAGCCATGGAAACATCCATACACCCTAAGTACTTATCATACACCCACACACTCATATTACCTGCTCATTCTTATAGCCCTGGCGTGCGTACTTGATCTCGTCGTACGAGTCCTTTGTCACAAACTTGTACACCAACACATCGCGGGTCTGACCCATTCGGTACGCCCGATCGGCTGCCTGTGCATCGGTGGCAGGGTTCCACTCCGGGTCCAAAATAATCACCACGTTGGCCGCAACCAGATTGAGGCCTAATAGGACCGAATAAACCAGATTGGCAGAAATGTCCTATCTCAGGATAAGCCCAAAAAACTACGTTTGCACCTACCCGATCGATACTAATAAGTGAAATTCTTATGATGGGTGTTGGAGTCGACAATCGTGACACATATAATGAAAGCACTGACTCAAATGACCACCCCCACAGACAGAAGGGATTGCACCTACATAGTAAAAATTGTGCCTACATAGTAGGTATTGTACCTACATAGTAGGTATAGTACCTACATAGTAGGTATTGCACCTACATAGTAGGTATTGAGAACCAATGTCCAGTAATACGTCTTATATTTATAAAACGGTACACACCAAGACACTCTCAAGACATGCGTGACAGACAGGAGCTTCAAAGGCTTTTTTTTGCTTTCGTTCAGAAAAATGGAGTCCATCCGCATAAAATAAGCCAAAAAAAGACGGAGGCAGCGAAATACTTGTGAAAGTGCGTTGTCGGTGCTGAAATTACAACACAATAGGCCATATAGTACATATAAGGCATACATTATGATTTATATGTACTCTATATACCTGATGTGTACTATATGAACTATTTGTACTTATACTTTATGTGTACTATATTAACTATATGTATTACATCTTCATGTGTACTGTATACTTTATGTGTACTATATGAACTATATGTACCATATACTCTATGTGTACTATATGAACTGTATGTACTATATACCTTATGTGTACTATATGAACTGTATGTGCTATATATTTTATGTGTACTATATGAACTGTATGTACTTTATACTTTATGTGTTCAATTTGTCCTATATGTACTATGTAAAATTGCTCAAGTGTGCTTAAGGTCCTATATAGCCTGTGTGTACTACATGTCCTATACGTACAATGTAGTCTTATGTGTACTATATGCCCTGTATGTACGATATGCCTTATGTGTACTACATGTCATATATACCATAAGACATAAGTGTACTTAATGTCCCATGCGTACTATATGCCCTTTATAAACTACATGACTTACATACCTGTGCCACCGGCTGTCTTGCTGATCAGAAACAAGAACTTGTCCTCGTCGTTGTAGAAGGAGTGCACTGCGGTTCAAATCAAAAAAAAAAACCAAACGATAATGGAGATGCACGTGAGCCATCCGCCTCTAAACTGCAGCAGGTACATACATCAGATACAAAACACACGTTCCTCGGCCGATGTAGTCGCACACAACGTATATCCCTTTAATTAGAAACAATGTAACCCACACGCTACTCAGTGGGTGCTGTCGTAACAGCGTGCATCGTTTGGGATAGAGATTACTGTAGAGGTAGAGGGTGTGTTGTTATGCTGCAGCAATCGCCCATGTCGTAAATCCATTCATTATATTCTTCACGTAATACATATACAACACGCATGAACACGCTGCTACTGTCGTAGAGTTCGTAGTGGTGCGCATATCACGCGGCAAGGCTGCCCCGCTATGCCGTGTCATGGTTTGTATCTCTCTGATTGAAACACCTCACAGAACGAACCACAAAAAACGCGAAACAGACAGCAAGCGCATAGGTAACGCCCGCAACGATTGAAGCACTACCATACATCTCAAGTACACATCCTGCATAGACATCTAGTTGATCAACGGGTTAAGGCTACATGCCCCATAAACACGCACAAACGAAGTCAGTACCACGTACAACCCCGGTTTTGAACGACAGTGTTTAGTCGGGTGGGGTATATGATGCTGTATGGCGTGGGCATGTCACCACTTTTCACTGCCTCACGACACGCAGCAACTCACTAAAGGGTGTGTGTGTACTATAAGAGTAGAATAGATCATCAGCAGTCACTGCAGCCCATCTATGCTGTAGCATGTGCGACATGGCATACGGAATACAGCTAACCTATCGAATTAATCTGTCGAGTTAGCCTGTTGAACTAATCTACCGAACTAATCTATCGAATGAATTTATCGGAACTAATCTATCTAATTAAACTATCGGAACTAATCTATCGGAACAAATCTATCGAATAAATCTGTCGAGTTAGTCTCTTGAACTAATCTATCGAACTAATCTATCGAACAAATCTATCGAATCAATCTGTTGAGTTAGCCTGTAGAACTAATCTATCGAAATAATCTACCGAACTAGTCTACCGAACTTCTATCGAACCAACTGTTATCCGTAAAGCGACACAGTACGCTCAATGCAGTCCCCACCTACCCATCTTAGCGCGTGCTTTGGCGTTCAATTTGCCGTCAATCCGGCAGTACCCGTAACTGTTCTGTATCGCGTCTTGCACAATGTCCTGTGTTGCGAACGGTGGAGGTCCCAATAAAGACGCTCGAGGTTAGTCACTGTATCTAGTCAGTGTAGTCGGTGTGCGATGCGATTCGCTATAAATAGACGGCGATGCGGCACTCAAATGCTATGGAATGGATACTATGGAATGGCTGTTATGCAATACAGAGTATGAATGCTATGCACTGATTGTTACGCGATACAGAGTATGAATGCTATGGAATGATTATTACGCAATACAGAGTGTGAATGTTATGGAATGATTATTACGCAATACAGAGTGTGAATGCTATGCACTGATTATTACGCAATACAGAGTATGAATGCTATGGAATGATTATTATGCAATACGGAGTATGAATGCTATGGGATGATTATAACGCAATACAGAGTATGAATGCTATGGAATGATTATAACGCAATACAGAGTATGAATGCTATGGAATGATTAATACGCAATACAGAGTATGAATTATATGGAATGATTATTTCGCAATACAAAGTATGGATGCTATGCACTGATTATTACGCAATACAGAGTATCAATGCTATGGAGAAGATAGTACACATTGCAAGCAATAACAAGCTCAAGAAATGTGACTAACATTATACAAGAAGCAAGCACGGCAACAATGCCAGGGAATTTCTATAAAGCGTCATACTTCAGAGGCGACAGGAATAGTGGAGTGCCAGATAATCCTCCAACTCCACAGCGTCATTTAGAAAGAGTTGTTTAGTAATGTTCAATGCACTCCACATACATATACTATATTTACATACCAGCATACTCACGAGTTGTTTAGTATTGATATGTAAATGGACTCCTCATACTTGTATTATATTGACATACCAGCATTCCCACCGAATGGCAGAATACAAGCACCTTATAGTCCTTCTTCTTCTTCAGATTCTCGAGCATCACCAAGAGTGTCTGTGGTGCCATCGTGCACGCAGTCGATGTCTTAGCATGCTTCATTTAAACAACACACAGTGACAGTACAGGCTCTCAATCTGCCTGTACGCAACATAAGCGTGCATACACAAATATGGCACAACTGCCATTACGCCCGGGTAGTAGATCAGCATGTCATACAACATGGCCGGATAAGATTTCTATGCGAAAATGCGCATAAAAAGATCCAAACTCCTCAGCCACTGTTATGGTAACGTAGGCCATTATACCACACCCTAATTGAACAAATAAGATGGGAAAGAAACAAACAATAGCTTTCAGGCTGGTACAGTAAAACGTGTTTGATACATACACTTGCCCACATATACTCATACGCGGATCGCTGCTCTCAGGCAAACTCAGATGAATTCAATCCAACGATCACTGGCAAGCGTATACCTTGCCTGATTCCACACATACCCGCAATTTGGCACTCTCAAACGTTTTGGCCACTTCCCACCGCTCGTATGTTTCAGGCAATTCACTAGAATGCAAAACGGGTCAAATTACAAAACAGGTCAGAAATACAAAAGGGGTCCGGAACACAAAACGGGTCAGAAATACAAGATGGGCCAGGAACACAAAGCAGTCAGAAACTCAAAACGGGTCAAAAATACAAAACAGGTCAGAATGTGAGCCGGTGGTGGACGTCAAGAAGACGCAGAAGACATTATTTGACAGTAATGATCGTGTGCGTGCGGGTGTGCATTGTATGTTGATACACACGCATGTGCGATTGTTCGTTGGTCACATCCGTAAGTATGATTGACGGAAATCGAGGATCGCAAACTCATTCGCCAGCAGGTCAGATAGGGTAGACAATGGGGGGTAGACCATGGAGGGTAGACAATAGTGGGTTGACAATGGGATAGGTCATAGGGGTAATGGGGGTTTCTATGTACAATTCATTGCGCTACTTATAAGTAGCAAATCACTCAGTCCACGCACGCCTCTCATCGGGTTCACCTACACTCACTATGCATACATCACTCATATGTATTATATCAGCTACTCTCAGTACATATAGAGACTAACCTACACTCACTGTACATACATCACCAATATGTATTATATCAGCTACTCTCACTCTCACTACGTATACGCGTGCATGCACACAAGTACACATACCGTCCAAAGACAACAATGTCCCGATCGGCCTGGGTGGCTGTATTGTGCTCATCCTGTTTCCTATTTTTTTGGGCTCCTCACTCGCCAGCGCAGGATGGAGCAACAACTGTTACGGAACACAAAAGGGACAGGTTTGCTACATATGTGAAATACATTTCCACATAGGTGTACAAAAGAAGGTATATAAGGCGTATGAAGGAGACAGGTGTGCTACATATGTGAATACATTTCGACATAGCAATACATAGGAGAAGAATTAAGGCGTAATAGGGTTCGTGTAGATTGCACCTCTTCGTGAGATGATTGAGTGTCACAGATACGCCCGTTCATTCTATGCATGCGCCACACACAACCGATTGTAAGTGCGACGTGTGATAAGTAAAGAGCGGAGGGTCTGACCTGCAAGCACTCAACAACACAGTGGTCTGAGGACATACTAATAATAACTCTAAGCAGATGGCTGACATGATGCATTGTGAAATGATGCATTGTGTGTGTGTGTTTATGAGCGTATGTATGTTTGTGTGTGTTTATGAGTGTATGTCTGTGTGTGTGTGTGTTTATGAGCGTATGTATGTTTGTGTGTGTGTGTTTATGAGTGTATGTCTGTGTGTGTGTGTGTGTGTAATGTGTTTATGAGTGTATGTATGTGTGTGTGTGTGTGTTTTATGAGTGTATGTCTGTGTGTGTGTTTAAGTGTGTGTGTGTGGGGGGGGGGGGGGGGGGGTGCGGGTGTGTGTGTGTGTGTGTGTGTGTGTGTATGTATCTATGTATGTCATGTATATGTATTAATTCAATATAGCAATATATACATTTCAAGTACTATGGATAGCTACTGTACTTATTAGAAGTCGACATACACACGCAATGAGCCCGTAGCCATACGGAATCTGACAAAAAAAAAAACATACTTGATAACCTTCACACACTATAATAGACGCAGCAGACCCACGTGGTATAAGAGGCACATTAACCATGCACGCGGGATACAGTGGTTGTCGGGGGTTGCTTATTGTACATACAGTGCACGTACCATCTCTATCAGGCTCATCCAGCCAAAGAACTTCTTCTCCTGCTTGGTCCATGGTTCGCAGCTGGGGTATTGGCGGGTGTGTGTGATGATATGCGGTTAGGTTTTTTATTGGGGAGTAGGGGGTGGCGATTGGCATGGCGACGGATAGCGAGGTCAGTTGATTAACATTTGAAGCCATACATGACTTCCAGAAGTAGTACACCTATGAACAACGAGCTAAAGCAGTGGAATACAGACCACGTGCGAGTATGTATTATACATCGTCCCTAGAGTAAGTGGCTTTGCAGTAGACTTGCGACGAACAATGGGTGATCTGGAATGGACATGCGATGTACAGAACTTTCTTTGGACCTCCTGTCCTCTCGCCCTAAACAGTGTGAGCTGATTGGTCACCTGTTGAGTGCACCGAATAACACACAGGGCTATCAAATCGTTCAACGGCCATGACACATTTGTCTGTGATATGTACCAGCCGCCTACATGCATACTGAAGATTGCACTCATGCCAACGATTCACTTTTAGGGTCGTGAATGCAGGATTGTTGCTGGTAAAAACGTAAACTAAGAAAGCTCGCATCCCATATGAAGGTGTGAAGCATCACCCAGTTGATCAATAAAAAACGTTTACATTAAAATGCATTAAGAAAGCGCGCACCCCATATGAGGCGGGCATAGCATCACCCGTTGATCACAAACAAAACGTATACTTTGAAATGCACGTTAAGGAATGAGAAGGGTACAGCATTACTCAGTTGATCAATTAAAAAATTATACGTACCATTTGCCAGCAAGGGTCCCACTTCCGCAGTGACATGGCTTTTTCTTGCGGATCTGTTGGGAGTTGTAGAACAACATATGGAAAGCAGATCGATGAATATGCGAGACTGCTGCATATCCCTCTCTCCATGGCCACAACTTAATAGACACTTGGCATCAATTCACACATATGGTAGCCACTGAGACAACCAATGCTATCACCACACATGTGTGTAAGCATAAACAACCGACCAAGAAATGATGAACAACACAAGACTAACTACTATACAAATAACTTTTTTTTTTTTGTATTGGAAATGCATGTAAGTACCACTGATTTGACCACCGGGTTCTCTATGATCCGTCGGTACATCTCCTGCTGTTGGTTTCCCCATCTTGCAGTACACCACCTACGGGTGAGATTCGGTTTTAAGGTTTAGCTTATGGGTGAAAGGGGAGATATATATATATATATATATATATATATATATATATATATATATATATATATATATATATATATATATATATATATATATATTATATATATATATATATGTATATTATTATTATGTATATATACATATTATATATTATACATATTATTAAGAAGATGATATATATATTATTATATATATATATATATATATATATATTATTATATATATTATATATTATTATATAATACATATGTATATTACATTATATATATTATTATATATATGCCATATTATATATACATATTATATACATATGATGTTACATACATATATTGTTGATGTGATATGATGTGTGTGTGTGTGCGTGCATGTGTGTGCGTGCGCGTCCGTGCATGAACGCGTAACACATCCGTTATTAGCATGCATATATATGTATATATTATTATATATATATATATACATATATATATATATATATATATATATATATATATATATATATATGCTGCATGCATGTATGTATGTATATATATATATATATATATATATATATATATATTATATATATATATATATATATATATATATATATATATATATATATGTATATATATATATATATATATATATATATATATATATATATATATAAAGGCAAATAAGGATTAACAAATTCTCGAAGGATAGAACTGTCCACTTAATATCAAGCAGTAGTAAACCACACACTTGAAGTCGTATCGCTTGTGCTATCTGTCATATGGCTCAACATACCCTTTCCCGTTTCTGGGCGCGGAAAATTTTGGGAAAATCTTTCTTAAATCGTCCGAGCGATATCTGCTTCATCTTCAACTGGAGTGACAAACGGGAAGGACGATCGAATATTACAACTCGACACTTGAAATCGGAAAACAATTGATCGAAAATTCATACCGGAATTGGCCACCAATCGTGTGGGAAGTTATCATAAGGGTAATGTGTATACCGAGGCTGAATTACATAGAACAAACAGAGTCTACGTTCTATAGTTGGTCTACGTTCTATAGTTAGTCTACGTTCTGTAGTTATGTACAGGATCTCCACAGTTAGCGGCAGTGAGCCATGCGCAGCCTCTTCGTACAACGGTGAGCATTTCATGCCAATTGCTGGTTGACAACAACTATCCCAATACCAAGTCACTTCATGCGATGCAGTGCAACAGCTTACACGTTCCCACACCGCCACCAAATAATCGACGACGTCTACTGGAGACAAACTGAGAGGCATCGTTGCCATGTTAACACAGCATGACGAATCGAAGATACGTACACAGACCTTGACAAAAATGCTCATAACTTTGAACCGGCTAACCAGACCACATTCAACGCAAACAGACAGAACTTATCGTACATATTTCAGCCACTGTCTATGTTAACATTCGAAGGTGAACAGCTCCACGGAATAGATGCAACAGTTACAACCACGTCGTTGCCTTGGCTTCACTGAACCGACGTGTAGTACACCGAGACATATAATACCCAAACAGGTGAAACTCCCATCAAATGAACAACCTCAAAATAAAAGTACCTGGATAGACGCCTCGTGCTCATTCTTCTTTCGAACTTCCTCAGCGCTACCCATCCGCGAGAGCCCCTTCTTAACCTCGTCTTCCAGCTTAGTCCATTCCTATTTGTGTATGCACAGCAGATTTGATGTTAGACAGTATATAGCCCTGCCATCGACATGTTGCGGACAATGCTCTTCGTGCTGTGTCTTCTGCTATCCATATACCACTACTCGAATTGAACGTCGAATGCCTATTAAGTAAGAAATCCTAAACCCTGAATTGCCCCGATAAAGCTTTGTGATAGGAATAAATCTATTGGTTGGTAGCCGGAGGTATGGATTTTCCTAGATCAGGTCGCCATTCGTTTACTGACAAATGTCTTACAAGCCGTGCACAAGTGACAAAACAGTGTATGTATATTCTCACAACAACCACAAAGACTCTCATCACAGCATGTACGTCCAGACGAATACGTGAGCGTGCACATCCGTAACAGGCGGTGACGTTCGCCATGGCAACTCCTGTATGGCCTCATAACATGTATACGCAAATATCTATGTGAGCCAATGATATGACTCACACCTTGGCCCACTACGTTCGCTGCGGGCAGATACATTGAATACATTTTGAGCACTGGAAATGACCAAACGCTCTCTGCTCGTGCCAACTTCGTAGGGTGTCAAACAGCATCACTAATAGAAGCATTGACGAGAGCTGTTCAAGCCAAAAGCACAAACCATATATACTTAGATACAATACACTTGTATACCCAGATACAATACACTTGTATACCCAGATTTAATACACTTGTATACCCAGATATAATACACTTGTATACCCAGATAAAATACACTTGTATACCCAGATACAACACACTTATACACCCAGATATAATACACTTGTATATCCAGATACATCACACTTGTATATCCAGATACAGTATACTTGTATATCCAGATACAATACACTTGTATACCCAGATACCCAGATATAATACACTTGTATACCCAGATACCCAGATATAATACACTTGTATACCTAGATACCCAGATATAATTCACTTGTATACCCAGATACAATACACTTGTATACAGACTCGGGCAGTTGGCGATTATCACCGCGTTAAGGCCGTTGTCTTGCTTGAGCATGTACATACATCTTTCGTTCCCAGTGGGTTCTTGAGTCTGTCGTAAACCCATGACACAAGAGAGTACAGCTCACCCAGATGGTTCTGTACCAATGTGCCCGTCAGCCCAAACCTGTGTTAGAGGGAAGCAGAGCAGACTTGAGGTTGCAATATAGCGTCTGGATACCCTCGCTCATCATGCTGTACTCTGGGTGGGGGGTGGTTAAGCGTATACTGTGCTTGATGTTTCGCCATGCTGTTCTAGTTGTGGGATGATATCGGATGACCTATTTGACGTTCGCAGATACCCTTCGCCAGTTGCACAAATATAGTTCCATAGCGATTGATGCGCTGTGACTTTCCAACCAGCAGTAAAACACTCGCATACCACCAGCATGGTATAGTATGGACCCACCAACACCTGTAACCGCAGGAGCCAATGACGACCCGTGAAACAAGCCCTGGGCTAACCTTCATTTGACCGTTTTCTACTCAAGCATGCGTACCATGAAACACCGCGAATACGTTGTATACGAAGTCTCGTGATGTAATACGTTGTGTACGAAGTCTCGTGATGTAATAAGTTGTGTGCGAAGTCTCGTGATGTAATACGTTGTGTACGAAGTCTCGTGATATAATACGTTGTGTACGAAGTCTCGTGATGTAATACGTTGTGTACGAAGTCTCGTGATGTAATAAGTTGTGTGCGAAGTCTCGTGATGTAATACGTTGTGTACGAAGTCTCGTGATATAATACGTTGTGTACGAAGTCTCGTGGATGTAATACGTGTACGAAGTCTCCTGATGTCTCAGTCCTACTGCAATCGCCCGTGTGCGGCTGACTGGTAGTTCAGCTCACCTGCGGACACAGAGGAGCTGGTCAAACGCCTTCCTGCGCGCACTAGTCAGCGTCTTGATTTTGTGTAACTCGTCCACCACGATCATATCCCAATTGATAGTGTTGTAAGACTGTGTGGTGTGTAAAAAAAAATACCATATCAGCATCAATAAAGGATCGTACACAATTGGCACGCTTAACACGGTCTTCCAAAGTGAAAATTGAACCTCCAATACCATGCTGCTTCTCGACCATCAGTGTTACTGTTCCATATAATCGGCCGCATGGCCCCAATACACGGCTAAAAGCAGCGATACCAGACATACACATTAACACACCTCGACATTCGATGCTAAGTTATCATGTGAGCACAGGGACGATGTCCAATGCATTGTGGCCAATCAACTGTTCCACCTGTTGCACAGTGTGCGTGGTGCCATTCACGTGGTAGACCTGAAGTGCAAATTGGGTGAAGCAGGGCGATAGAATCAGGAGTAGGAATTTGGAATTTGGAATTTGGAAGTGAAATTCAGATTTGGAATTTGGAATGTGGAATTCGGAATTTGGAATTTGGAAGTGGAATTTGCAATCGAGAGTGAGAGCAGGAGCGGCATTTCGAGTCAAAAAGTACAGCCTCCGGCACAACTGATAAATTGTGATGCGGTGGGCCGTATACTGACCACTACTTGCTTCCCTAGATAGCAATGCGACGCCAACTGGCAGCACGCATAGTAGTTATAGCCATACGCATATACAAAACTGTGCATCTGATACCTCACACACACACACCTCAAAATAGCCCCAGGTCTCAATCTCTGCCTTGAACTGTGTGCAGATGGATGCGGGGTGGTTATCAATACCGGCCTTCGCGTGATCTGCTTCTTCATCACCTTTCTGACAGTGTCCGGCATCTTATCATCCTTGTATCTGTATGCGATGACCAACAAAATCATATCTATATAGTCACTCCGATCAATAAAATGCTTCTATAGCAATACGACCCATTCGGGTAATTGATTGATGAGAGAGGCCCCGTGCACGCACCTACTCACAGTCATGAGGGCAAGGTGAAATCTTTATCTACGGTACAAATGTGCCATTTTACACAATATTTTGCACACAAGAATCAGGTACACACCTCACTTCATCAGATACACACATTTTACACACATACAATAGGTACACACTACACGCCAAAAAACACATCTACCTCGTACACTCCTACCTGACTGTCTGGTGCCATGAGCCATCATCGACAAGCGCAGTTGGTATGGGATATACCGGAAACGAAGACATATTGATACCTCCACAATTCCCTAGACCCTAAACCCTAAAATGAACATTAAAGCACTTTCTTAACGTAATATTTTATTTAGAGCTAGTTGCAGTGTGCACCCAGCATTTCCGCAGACATATACAATCTTGCTTTTGATAAAAAAGTGTTGCTGTGCAATTGATGCCATTTGGTAGCTTACGTATGGAAGAAATGAACAGTTATTATAACACTCGAGCGAAGGATGACTTATTGGTTCCAAATCAGTGCACCTCAACGCACATGTGTGGTGTCCCCATGTAAAGCCTCTGTTAGTTGACTATCCTGTACATAAACAGCGATACTCGTAAAACTTTCATAACATACGCCACACACACACCTTCTGTCTTATGCTGCACTGCTGCGTACATGAGAGAAATCGTCTGGATAGTCTTGCAGACCCATATCGTCGATCAGGATAGCGCCCCGGTTTTCTTTGTAGTGATTGAACAGAAACTGAATACCTGTACATATTTATAGAAAGTGATGACTGGGTGCACGTGTAACGAACCTTTACAAGACTTCGGTAAATAGTATTTCGCACCAACTA
>LUCW03002685.1:40000-41733 GCA_001586965.3 Sphaeroforma sirkka | reverse complement strand
GTGACAGTTTCACATACATCTACGTTCACTGAAACACATGCTTCCGAACTTCTTCAATTTGCATACTCACAAGTATCAGGTGTTCGCGTTCATATCGGGGCGTGTTCAGTGTTCATGTAAAAAAACAAACACAAAAATCGAATACATAACTGAGTACAGGTATGATTAAAGCTAGTTAATGGGCGCGTATGTCTGCAAGGACGTATACCTATATTTGATTGTATCTATCGAGTATCTCGAATATAGACGATTCATTGAAGGTAAAAAAATCGTTTTAGCTATAACCTGTACTGTCCAGTATTAGCACCGGTATGCATGGCGATAAAAAAAGACAAGGAAAATGTATGTGTACGCAAATTTGGAACATATATTCTGAAGTCTGAATGTACACTTGTGCAGATGTAGACAAACTTTGTGCACATATGCAGATATACAAAAGTGTTTGATGGCAACTCGCATTTATTTATGAAAAGTACCCTGGTAGTCAAATATACATCCATACTTAAAAGATAAAGTAGACCGCTAAGAATTGGTATACATTTGTTTGTGCTGATGTTGACTGTTTGTAAATGCATATGCATGCACACAGGCATCTGCAGCGACCAAACTACGCTAATCTACCTATACCCAATTCCATTGTATTCGGTCAGAAGATAAAGTGAATGTGTAAGCCTATCTCTACCTCTATGCATATGAGCACTGACCAAAAATTCTGATTGTACATCCGTATGCATGAATACACGCAAGTGAAAGGGCATACACATGTACGTATCGATAAAATCGAATATATCTATAAACCATACCAATACATTTGTACGAATCTACACACAACTGATGGTGCAGGCTTATCTCTAATCCTATGTGCATCTTGGTGATAATGTTACTGTCGCGACTATACCATGTATCTACGTGTACCGAGTCCCAATGGCAACTGAATCGAATCCTGCTGTAGTCATACAACACCTGTATGCATCACTTACTGGACCCCGAAGGTGAGGTGTCACCACTTGATTGACAATGAACCTATCATCGCGTTGGGATTCCTGATAGCATATTAGGCGCGCATATTGAAGACATTCAACCAAGATAACCATAAGCATAGAGAGATCAAATGTTTTATGCATAGACGTTGCAGGGGTAAATGCATATATACACTTATATATATATATATGTGTGTGTGTGTGTGTGTGTGTGTGTGTGTGTATAGATATATATATATATATACTTATCTGTATAAATATGAGACTGAATATAATATTACAAACATATTATCAAAGCACACTTGCTAGTTTATCTGTACGTGCAGCACATGTAAGTCTTTGCCGTGCACGAACATGTATGCTACCGAAATACGCATAGTAAAAAAAGAATTACGAAAGTGCCATCAATACTCACATGCCTATGGTATTGTATCCAACAACGTTTGATACCGGAAACTACAGAATAAGGTATAGCCAAATCACATACATACTGACATTGTTGGCCTCCCTACTAATACAAGAGGACTGGGTCAACGGCCTCAAGACCGACAGCCTCTGAAAGGCCCAACAAGTTCATGTAAAAACGAATGATCATTCTGACGTATGCGTATATACACGTCGTATATAGATCATTGCACTATACCAATCTCACAATTGCACAAATTCTTCATGATATACGTTAAATTTTAACGTATACACATATTTCCGTATTTAATTAAGAAAGGAGAGAAAGAGGTCTATAGTCCACATTGA
>LUCW03002685.1:0-35000 GCA_001586965.3 Sphaeroforma sirkka | reverse complement strand
CGTCAGGCACACGGAAAATCATCTACTCATATCCACATCGTACTAATCTATCCATTCTATTTTCTAAAACGTATACAAACAAACACAATTAAGGCCGTACGCCCCATTTGTGTGATATATGTGAGCTGTGATCTGGCTTTGACAGTTCAGACGATCTTTCCATTAGGACAACGATACAGTATCACTAATAACCTGTAACGAGTGAACAAAGTATATTTATAAACTTACATCTGTATCGAACGAGCAAAGTGTATAATAATAAATCGATGCACTTATGCCCTGAGGCCTGGATAAAACAATACGACACACAACATATACAATTATATTTTTTGATGTCCAGAAATAGGCTTAAACCAAACACAAGGTACCTCTTTGTTACCTGTCAACAGGGAGCTAGTTTCACCAAAAGCCTCATATATGAATTGATATGAGTATAAATCCACAAGGGATTGGATATACACTAAAAAGTTAAATGATATGTATATTTATATATTAGTAATATATATATATGTACGTGTGCCTATATTTATGTATATTTAAACAATGTCCAGACATATGCAGCAAGGAGTACACACTGTACCTCGTTGTTCCGAGTCAATACAGAGGTAGTTTCACCAGCAGACCCATAAATGAACTTGTACGTGTACGTTTCCACTGGACACGACGCGTGCGCATCATTGCATACAGCCAGCACCATAGTCCGCAGATAGCGACGTGCTAAGGCATCGAAGCAGCCCTGTATGCAAATGCACATATGAGCCATGGACATATCGACATCTCTGCTTGTAAGTTATATATATATATATATATATATATATATATATATATATATATATATATATATATATATATATATATATATATATATATATATATATTATTATATATATATATATATATATATATACATAATATATATATATGTATATATATATATATATATATATATATATATATACATATGTATATATATAATTATTATTATATATATATATATATTATTATATATATATACATATGTATATAATATATATATATATATATAATAATATATATATATACATATATTACATGTTATATGTATATATATATATATACATATGTAATGTATGTGTGTGATGTGTGTGTGTGTGTGTGTGTGTAAAATATATGTATATATATATATATATATATATGTATGTATACATATATATATATATATATATATATATATATATATATATATATATATATATATATATATATTATGCTAGTACAACGTATACTTCTAATACGTTGATGACGCTTGAAGTATGATAAAATAACTATTTCAGCCTTTGCATATATTTAGCCATTTGTGTATTCAAAATGTACGTCTAGAAGTGACTTTCAAATTAATCTCAATCTTAACCCTATGAATTCCAATGAATCAACTGTAAAAAAACGTTTCTGTATTTACACTTCTAACAGTAAAATTCAATAAAAGTCTGCACTGTAAAAGCTCGCAAGTAGGCTGCAATAACATTGAGCCATGCACAAGGAAATTTTTAATTAATTAAGACTATATGTACACGGAAAAGTCTGTCCATACATATACAACTATATACACATATTTATAGCCTCTATACAAAACCTGCTCGAGCCAGTCCATGAGTAGATCTGCCTGCTCATTGACGCCCTTTTTCATTAGCTTCAGCTTCATCCCTTCCAAGTGCCGATCGGTGAACACCTGTTCAATGTATGTACATTAAAGCATGGCCTATATTGGCATATATCAATTCATTCATAGCGTGCTGATTGAGGAATGCAACTGTTCATTTATATGACCAAGTATGATGTGTTTTGGTTTATGTCTGTTCAAAAAAAGTTTACATGGTATTGTATTGTGTGTATTGTTGAAAACTAATTCAATAAGAATGTGTAGATTAACGTATGATGTGCATTGGTATGCACCTGTCCAATAAGAATATGCAGAATATTATTTAGACTGTATTGGTATAAACTACTTCAATTTGAGCGTGTTTGTTAAAATAATAGTTGGATTTTTCAAGACCTGTTAAATATCAATTTTATTGTTGATACATGGTGTGTGTATCGATATGAGTGGTTCAATGATAGCTTGTTTGTTCAAGTGTCATGTAGTGGTAACGATCTGTTGTTCCGGCATGTATCAGTGAAAGCCGGTTAAATGAGTGTGTATACATGAAAAATGATACGTTATAGCACGCACTTCTTCAATGAGAGTGAGTAAAATTAAGTAAGTGATTGATATAACCCGATCAGTGAGAGTGTATATCATGATATAACGTGCAATTAACTAATACTTACCCGTTTAGTGTGGGTGTTTGATCAATAAATACATTTTTATATACATATATACGAGCATAACTATCTAATATTGTCACTATACATCTGATCAAGATAGAAGCCTAGCATGTCGACCACGCTCCGATAAAATGTCGCAGAAAAGTGTTACTAAGTACGACTCAGTCTCAGTACAGACACGACTATTGAATCTACACATACACACAAAACACACGCACACAAATATATATATATATGTGTGTGTGTGTGTGTGATGATGTGATGATCGTGTGTGTATATATGTATGTATATATATATATGTATATATATATATATATATATATATATATATATATATATAATATGTATATATATAATATATATATATATATATATATATATATATATATATATATATATATATATATATATATATATATATTATATACATATATATATATATATATATATATATATATATGTGTATGTATGTATGTCTGTTTCTGTTTATATATATATATATATATATATATATATATATATATGTATATATATATTGAATACTGATGTGTATACATACATATTACGTATGAATAACATACTCGTACACATATATACCTACTTACCTGGTCTGGGAAGAAGCCTCGTAAATAGGCCACACTTGAGATGGTCGTGCGCATTAGATTCTTCATTAGTACCAGTGATACGGACTCCGTAATGGTGGTCGCCTGATAGAACAATCAGACGGAGTTGTAGGACATGTACCTACTAGTCAAACGTAGTTCCACGACAAGCTTTCACTCGTAAGTTGGAGGTATACATGGTGTGTGGTACGGTCGTCGTATAAATACTTTAATGAATCGATGAAATGTAAATCTGTATTTGCATACCCCATACAGATGCTGTCGTACGTTTATTTTTTTTTAAACGGGCATTTCGTGTATTAATCGTGGAGCACGAGGTTCTCTCATTCAGAACCAATCTACCTACACATGATGCCACACGAATACGGACTACATATGAATACGTACTACCGTATGAAAACAAACTTACACCCGAGTACGAACTTTCAAATGAATACCTAATTCATTAAAAAAGCACTTTTCTGTGATAATTGCCATAGAGGCAATTAATTGTTCCGAGCGGACACTCCTTAACCAAACCCCCTGGAATTAAAATCTGTTTTTATGAAGAGCACCCCTTCTTGTCTCGAGTAACATATGTAATAATACCGAAATCATAACATGATGTCTAGCTTTTGAGATGCACCTTTAACATCAGCTATGTAGGCGCATACATTCAATTGGATCCTCGGTGCTTCATCGCTCTTATGTATGTCTATGTCATGGTTACTTCAAATTGTACAGCATCTTTCACAGATCAAAATATTACGACAGTGCATTTACACTTAATATCAGAATTGCAACTTCCACCCTTGAATCATGAACGTATATACTCTTGTCCGAGTAGTACAAAGTATCGAGTCTATATCTATGAAGCTCAAATGGTGGGCCAACCCAACACAATAGATATATATGTATATGAGTATCAAAATTGACTTGATTTTTCAAATCACAGGATGCAGTTTAGTACACTCAAACGCTTTCGGCGTTACTGTGAACAAAGCGAATGTTTTATAATTCTCAGAGACTAAAATGTGCAACATGATCAAAATATCCTCACAAAAATATTATAGAAAACTATGGTGATAGAAACATTTTATTTTGAAATCGGTCGATATTAGTATTGGCATTTCAAATAAATCCATAAATGTGACGCACTGTGACCACGTATTGCACATTATCTTTCGTCGTACGCTCTCTAAAGGTTTATAGACGATGTTACGGTATAAACAAGTAAAACAAACTGAAGCATTATCGTGGAACCAGAAGTTTGATCTAGACTCGAGCGAGCCAAACACTATACAATCGAATGCTTGTATATTTAAACGTTAACAGAAACAAACGAATCCTCTTTCCACAAGTACATATATAAACACGCCTTTCCATATGTAAACACCATATGATCACAAGCACATATATATAGAAACTTGTGCTCTGGAGTCCAATCAACTACAAACGCACGACATTATGTATACGAGGTATGTATTCATCTCAAAATAGACTATGTAAATACAAGAAATTCAGATAGGTAAGACAAGACATGTGCATGTCCCTTGCCTTGGTTCTGGTAGTCAGGGTCGACATCATGATCTTTTTAGTTCGTCTCAAACCACCCTGACTGAAAGTGGCAAAGGTAACAATTAGATATTCAATCTTCTTGGTATATATACAGGGGCCTGCAGATTCATACATAAATACATACATACATACATACATCCATCCATCCATCCATACATACATATATGCATATATGCATACATACATACATACATACATATAACCTTACATACATACATACATACATACATACGTATGCACATACACAAATACATACATACATACATACATACGCACGCACATACATACATACATACATTAGGCTTGCGCGATATATACATGCATACATACATTGCAATATATGCATGCATATATGCATACATATATACATATAAACTAGCATACATACATACATACATACATACGTGCGCGCATACATACATACATACATATATATATATATATATATATATATATATATATATATATATACTATTTACATATATATATGCTTATATACAAAACATACATATATACATACATGCACACAGAAGTATATTTTATATATATATTTTATATATATGTGTGTGTGTGTGTTTATGTGTATAATGAATGACATCACACATATATATATATATAATATGTGTGTGTGTGTGTGTGTGCGCATATATATATATATATAATTATGAATATATATATAAATATATAAATTTATCTTTATATATATACATATATATATATATATATATATATATATATGTGTGTGTGTGTGTGTGTGTGTGTGTGTGTGTGTGTGTGTGTGTGTGTGTACGTGCATTATATATATATATATATATAATGTGCACGCACGTGTACACATACATGTGGATGTCTATATACTTATTTCTCCAATTCAAATTCTATAGTGTATCATTGAGATCACTCCATACCAGTTTGTAGGAGATATTATATCCCAGTGATGAATGAACGAAGAATCCTTGGTTTTTGTGGTCTGCAATATTACTTTCTCCATTCGTCTCTCACAAATCGTAAACGTATATGACTTCATACACTATGCACACATTGTTGTATGCATACCTATACTCAAACTACAAACGTACGTACCCACAGAATACAGATTCACACTATATAGTAGTATATCCGGGTAGATTCACACTATTCACTCACAACTCAATGCGTGCGCGTATGTTTACAATGTATTATTACAATCATGGATAAGCACTGTATTAGACAGATGCAAGAACATATGCATAATAAAGGCACACGAAAGCACATGCACGAATACGTCCGTGTGAAAACGCGTGCATAGTCGGAGGTACTTTCCAACTATATTTAGAATTTTAGCCTATACGCCCACAACGACAGGCGTATACATACGCACATTAAAATAATTTCAAATATGAAGTCCTGTATAATTTAGGGCTATGAGAAGTCACACGAAAGTAATTACGTGTCTACAGATTATCGTAAATATATTTTTGTACGACGACAATGACAATACACACACGACATAAATATTGACATATGTACCTAACATTATCTATGTACATGCACAATTTAAAATAAGACTGCGACCACTATGGCACTAGAAGTCTGACTTTTGGTTTTGCGACCACTATGTTTGACGCTCAAATCTGACGCGTTAAAATTGCAACTATTTGCACAGTATTTAGGCCCGTTCTCATCCCTGATTTTGAAAATAAAATGAAATATGAAATACGAAAGCCCGAATTTCATTTCAACTAGGCAGTGCGGCCTGATTTTTAGGAATGAAATGAAATTTTAAAATAAAATTCATACAGAAATAAAACATAGGGATGAAATGGTTTTGGCTATTTCTTTTGAGTTTTTTTTTAACTATACTTTGAAACCAGAAAAAAACTTTTAAAACAACCAATAGGATCACAATTTCACTCATACAAGTGGGTCCTCCACTCCTCGCAACTTGTCACGGACCGTTCCTGGAAAAAAGTTGTCATCTACCGAGTTGACATCTATAACACTATTTGATAGGGGGAATACACGGACTTTGAGCAGCGATTATTGGACTTGGGAACGCCTGTATTATTACACACACATGTATGCAACACAGTCCGAAAATTGATATGAATTTATGATCACAGTTCTATTAAATTATATGCACAGTATGTGCCTGGCAAAATGCGAGAGTATGTATATCATATGCTCTCCCTGCTGATTTCACAGCCTCCTTCACCATCGCGAACTTCATGTTCGCAACTGCGTCTCTATCAAAACTCCAACCACTAGCGCTGATCTTACTTATCAGCTTCTTCTTATCAACATCTAACTCTTTGTACTCGATTTTAGGGCCCTGGACATGGTGATAGCCATATGCATAACAACCTGTGTGCCTCTGATTGAGATAATATACAGTATGTATCTTCCTGATATAAGTCATGGTGTATTGAACGTGGATGTTGCTATGGCGGTAAGGCCCGAAGTATATACTGACGATTAAAGACGTGGTGATTGGTACATATCAAACTTTATAGTGTTTAGTATCTATCAAAATGTTCTATTGTTTATAGCATCAATGTGTATGTCGCTATAGGTCGAAATAAAATTTCCTGACCACTACGCAAATGAAAGTTGACATCTAACGAAGTCGACAACTAAAACGTTGACAAGTTGTGAGGACCCACTGTATTTCATATTTCATCCATATTTCAATATTTCATCGTCAAACAATTTCTCCCTCCTGGCCCCTGGTGGCATAAAAAAGAAGTTTACAAAAATTCATCTTTTTTTCGAGAAATTTCACTGAATGAAATCAAAATAAATGCCTTTTTTTTTGTTTTAAAAACCAATGAAGGCACAGTACATACTGGTCTGTATGGTTTCAAGATTTCTCTACTGTATTTCATTTATTTATTTTTTAAAATCACCATATTTATTTATATGATGCCATGGCCGATTGTCGCCCTCTCTCTCTCTCTGACTGTATGGGAATGAAAAATGGATTTCTTCACAATTCCAATTTCCACGCACATCAGGGGGAGGGCAGACCGTCTGCGTCCACTCACTCCACTCACACTGTCCCCAGCACACACAGAGAGAGCCAGAGAGAGCCATGAACTATTTTGTTTTTCTGTAAAATTTTGTAAAACAAGAAGCAAAACAAAAAAAGGGAGAGTTGTGCAATTTTCAGAAGACTATGTAAATAGGAGTATTGAGTACATCTCCCTAAATAACAGCTTTCCTTTTTTTTTTTAAAATACATAAATATTCACAGCCTTTGTTCAATGAAACAATTGGTTAATTTTTTAAACAAGTCCGCAACTATTCTCTTTTAAAAAAATACACCACCGTAGCGAGTATTGACTAGCTCGACTAGTTACCGTAGTGAGTTTTTTTTTGAACACTATAAGTAAATAGTGTCAGACTGTCAGTGTGACGGACTGACAGTGAATCATTCTCAGACTTTAGTCTCTCAGCTCAAGTCTCAGACTCTCAGTTTAACTGTATGTTGTATTTGTTTATTTTAAAACAATCAGTATGTTTCAATTCAGAAGGAATGTCTTTATACGGCACTGGTGACAATAAAATATTAACCACTTCAGGCCCAGTTTCTCACCAGTCTCATACACTCGCAGACCCGATCCGTACCACAGAGGTGGGTACTCTACTTAGTGGGTCAGCAAGCGAATATATGGAACATTCAATAGTAACAGTGTTTTGTCAACACCGGCCCGAATTGACTTAGCGCATATCTTCCATTGTCGACTCACTTGGCCAAAGCTTCAAACGGGAATTCACTGACCACTTCTTCCCAACAATCTTTCCTGAATCACTACAGCGACTATGAGAGCCATACCATATGTTCATACATTGTAACATACATACTTGTCATTTTTGAAATAAATAATATTAACCCTATCGAGTTTACTTTGCTTTTTAAAAAAGATGTAATTAGCGTGATTTTAGCCCATTTATTGCACTTGTTGTAACAGTTCTTTGTCAGCCTCAGAGGAGAGGTCGACGTATGTTAGACACGAATAGTATCAACTGTAAAACTATGGGTGAATCCGAAGCAATAGCTAAGACAGAGGTATATAATTGTGTCTAACCGCTAACATATGTCAAGCCCTTAAGACTGACAAGGTCCTAACATAAGTGCAACAAATGGGTTGTATCCGCGCTACAATATATAACATCTAATTCGAGCGCTTTCAGCCGACAGCTAACAAACTAACCAGCAGAAAGCAAACACATCTCACAAGTGCTTAAAATCGCGCAAATCACTTTAATACACCTATATTTAAGCAAATTAAACTCGAAAAAGTGCTAGTATGAGACTGGTAGGAAACTGGGCCTGAGTTTAATAGTTTTATTGTCACCAGTGCCGTATAAAGACATATCGTTTTTGTTTTTTGGGGGTTTTTTTTTAAAAGAACAAAATAAATAGTTATGACTAATAGTCAATACATGATGACATATTTACTATTTATTTACTGTAAATATGTAGTAGTTTTGTAATATATATATATACAAAGAATTTGTACAATTTCATTCATTTCCTTTTGTTTTTTTTTTAAGTAAAAAAAACAAATTGATCAAATTCTTGTCATGAATACATATTATGTTCTGATATTTATTTTAGTGTGTAGATACATTTGAACACTAGCTAACATTAGCTAACGGGTGCATGTGGTTATGCGCATGTATGAGATAAAAGTTCAACCCAGGTGATGGTAGGTTTCAAAAATTTGAGTTAGCATCATATCATTATGAGTCAGGATAGCCCTGCGGCCGTTCCGGGGAAGCCGTATTGGACGTATCTCTCAGACATAGTGGTCGAGAATGTTAGCGGCGCGATAGATACTGTTTCCAAAGCAATCAGAAGTTCGAATTCCGAGAACACGAATAATAGTGGATCAGGTACGAACGATGGAGATGGTGATTGTTCAAAAGGTGATGATGAGGCTGATAATACTGTGTATGGATCGAGCCTGCGGTTTAACGAGACTATCAAGCGCATGAGTTTAATGTTAGAATCAGAGACAAATACAAATACAAACGCAATCAAAAATAATAGTGAAGTAGTAGATAAAGGTGATGCCAAATCAACTTCAACGGTGTCACTAACGGGTATGGGCAGTCGTATTTTACCTGTACACCACTTCTCAAGTAGTGGTCTGAGTCTATCTGACGAAGCACTAGCTACGATGGATTGGCATAAAGTCGACCTTACTTCAGAAGAACAACTACCGAATGTTAGTAGTGATGTGCAACGAGGTCGTGCAGTGTATTTTGATACGTTGACAGGTTCAGAGGGCCGACCAGTAGCATTCGCTTTGCCACGAGCGGGTAGTATACCTTGCCCTCACAAAGGCAATATGGCATTTTCACGTGCGAAGAGTTATTCAGTGTCGGGTAGTGGATACAGGGGTAGTCATGCCAACAAGCCTAGTACTAACATACACAAAGGAAAGAATGGTATCGGAAACAATGTTATTAATAGGATCGATCAAACTCGTGAGAGGGCTTCGCCTGGTACAATAGAGAACATATCAAGTCCCACACACTCCGCTCAGCACAGCAGCATGCGTATGAACAGGAGTGCGAGTTTGAACTTTGGACAGTCACACTTGCAACAATCACAACACGATATCATTAGCATTACAAAGCGTTCACAGCAGGCCATACCTGGGTATCTACCGGCACGTAGTTTATCCGAGGCGCGGTACAGAGCTCCAGGCTCGAGCACATCGCCAATGACAGCCAGGCCCGCTTCCCATAACGACTCACGTCGTGTATTAGATTCGAGGATTTCTGTATCGAACCCTCAACATCGTACAGAATCTTGCTCTTCCACGCGTTCGGTCAGCCCTTCTATGCGAGGCTCTTCACGTCGTACGTCAGACACGACTCTTCGTACAAGATCAAATTCTGCCTCGCGTTTGGTTAGTCCTGTTGTGCGAGGGCCCCCGCAACGCTTTTCAGACATCACAATCCGTACAGACTCACCCACATCCTCAGAACTCATCAGTCCTGCTGTGCGGTCTCTCCCACGACTTACGTCAGACATCGTAAGCCGTACAAACTCAAAAGCATCCTCGGTATTCGAAAGTCCGGGTCTGCCCAATCTCACAATTGGCATATCGGGCTTTATACGTGGCAAATCAGACATCAACTTTGATACATCAGGTGTTCCATACAACCGAAGATGGTCGAACGTGCCTAGAAGCGCATCGAATAAGCCGAATCCCATAGCACGCAGGCGGCCGAGGAGCACGATTATGACCTCAGATGCTCGTTACCAATCGGCATCGCTATCAGATACACCCACTGACACGCAACAAGTGGCACACATAGCCCCACATCGGTCCCAAGGCACTCCCAATAGGCCGAAGTCTCACCTGTGGCTGATATCAAGTGGCCAAACGAGTGTTGACAATGGGGGTGATCACAGTGGGAGTAGTGTGTTTAGACGGACAGACTCCTTGCCGTGCATTGTATCTAAACCACGACCACGTAGCATCTCGCAGGTGCCGCGGCATAGTATCACGTCCGTGAACAGCGTCACTTCCTTAGATAGTAATGCGAGTGTGCAGTCTCTATACACACCCAGTATAGTAAGGCTGGCGAGTGTCCGATCATCGTCTCGCACAGGCAGAAGACTGAAGCGGAGTTTGAGTGCCAGTAGAAAAAACTCTCGGGATAGTTCAAGCCATGGGACACAAAACCTCACAAGTGAGCAGAGAGCTAGTGTAGACGAATCTACGCATAGTACACAACCTTCACGATCTCGTTCACAATCAGTATCAGCAAATAGGTCACGTCAATATCACAGAGGTATGCAAGATGGTAGTGATGGGGCAGGAGATGATGTACGACGTGATATTCTGATACCCAAACCTGCTCCAAAAACTCGTCCGTTGTCAATATTTGGACCTTCGAGTGATAGTATCTTGAGGCCAATATTGCGCTCAGAGCCACAGAACGAACCACGGAAGCATCACTCAAATACTGATAGCACCTTGCTGCGTGCTAGCGAGATGAATATGTCGCTTTTGAGTCCACTACCGAACACATCCGTTGTCAAAGGGGACGAACGGGTCGAGGTCGTAGTCAATGATCAAGCAGACAAAGCCGAAGCAGCGCAAATTGCCAACGAATCGAAACAAGAGGCCACCGTTCCAGCTAATCCGGAAACACCTACACCAAGAACGGAGGAGCGAACACAAACCATTGTAGGTGATAGGATCTTTATCGAGTCACCCATATCACCGAAGAATAGCGACAGGCATATGAGGGGTTCGAAGAAACATATTGAGAGCAGTTACGGCCCGATTATTCGTAGGAACAGGTCCCAATCGGAATCGGAGTATGGCTTAAATGCGGGCCAATCCGCCATGCAGAATATAGCGCTGTCAAACGCCGTACGCTCGCAATCGTCAAGCCTGCAAAGTATAAGTGATACCGTAGAGAAGGGCACAGGAACGGACACACGTATGAGCACAAAGACATCTATAGGTACGAGTTCACCTGGAGATATAGATTCAGTGGAAATTCGAGCTACTCCCGAACTGCAGAATCGCTTGGCCGGAGTGGAATCTTCGGTAGCGGAGGATTTTAGCACGAAACGAGGGCGGTCTGATGTTCTGCGCCGGCGCGCGTTCGCACGCAGCCGATCGCAGTCGGATGTGGGACGCAGACACTCATCGTACAATCCGAATAATCCCAATTTCAAATCTAAATTGAATTCTAATCCCGATTCTAATTTTAAATTAGGGATGACAGGCAGAGGTACGGCGAATAGTGCTGGTAGGGAGGAAGGAAGTGTTACTGAACTCTTTGAGCGTAGCAATACTATATCGACCATGCTGCCTGCTACTGAGAAGCTCTTGCGAACACAGTCGCTGACCTCAACTATTCGCACACACCCGCAAAACGAGCAACACAGTTCAGATAATACACAATCTCCTGTACGCAGAGTTAACACATATTCTGCAGGGGGTCAACAGTCAAGATCGTTACATATATCGGATAATACGCAGAGTTACAATGACAGCCTTAAAAACTCGCGCTCCTACCTAAAATCCATGGCGGCCACGCCGTATGGAGAAAATTATGATGGCAATCGGCGAGCCTATAGTATTACCAGCAGTCATCACTACGACCATACGAGGCGCTACAGTCCACAACACAGCGACCAGAGGAATGTTCACAGCCAGATGAATCAAGGCAAATTTGAAGGTAATTGGCATAGCTACCAATTTAATGACAGTATTAATAGAAACACTCACACCAATGTCATCAAAAAAAGAACCTATTTCAGACCTGTACCACGGGCACGCTCGGCTAGTACTACATCGCTGCCCACGCTACGAGAGTCAGACGCGAGCTTAGGCCCTGTATTGGGTACATATAGCAGTTACAACTACACGAACACTGTGGATACCACTATGGAGAGTCTGCTGACCCACGCCGATGTCATGGGGCAACAGAGTGGGATACAGTGGGCAAACACAGGAGGTAGTAGAGGTACAAGTGAAGATGAGAGTGCACTTTCATCCTCGTCACTTTCGCCAAAGTCTCTGCATGTGATGTCCAATCCCATTCAGTCCACGCAGAGTTCGGTCAAGAATTTTGCGGCGGCGGGCAAGATCGAGGACGCCGCCCATCGACGCTTGCGACTACGTCCACGTTCACGCAGTATGCGGTCAAATCGGCCCCCTCCCAGGATGTTGGGTAGTCATTCGGATCTAGGGTATGACAATAGCGGGTATTCCGGTGGGTCACCTTTGGCGGGTTATACAAGCCTGCCCTCGTCACGGCCGCCCTCGATTTCTTCTACGTTGACACGCAGCAATAACAGTCTCGGTAGTATCACGCTGACGGTGACGGCGGGGGCGGAGACTAGAAACAATGCGGTGCTTGAGTTTGGCTCTGACGGTGGTTTCGTAAGGTCTGATAGTTGCCCGACTGGGATGCAGGCTGACAATATTGTGGCATCCATTGGACAGGGTCAAGATACTTTTGCGCAGCAGACCCGGGCTGCCAAGATGGACCAGGATACACAGGCACAGCTAGATACAGCGATCTGTACAAGTACGAATTCTTATGCGGATGCAGGTGCAAATATGTGCGAGTCCGAGGGTGTTAGTAGCTCGAGTCTGAACGGCTTCAGGGTTGGGAGCCTCGATAGCCTTGTATCCATCAGCGCTGGCAGGGCTGTAGAGCTCGAACAAGTGGTCGAACACGACAACGAGAGTGACTCCACATTCATACAGAGACACCTCTCTCTGCCGAACGAGGTAGTACCCGGCCTAAGTTGGCTGAGCAACAGTCACAGTCAGTTTCAGTTACATGAAGAGACCAAATCTGCGAATGCATTGGACGCTGGTACAATGCTACCTGCTGCCGATAGGACCGGCCGTGAGCGCATCACATTCGATGAAGATGTGCGGGTGGCGGCTACGTATAACAATTCAGAGTACAACCGTACGAAAAATCGCGAATCGGATAGTAAGAATAGAGCGAGTACGTTTAGCATTAAGGGGGCGAACAAGGCAGAGAAATTTCGGGAGTTGTTGCGGTTTCGGCGGGGATTTGTACGCGGTAGTAGCAGTCGGTCATTAGCCACGAATAATTCATCGTACTCCAGCACGGATGAAGCAGACGCAATCGAGGATAACCCTCCGAGCGAGAGTGGTAGCCATAGCAACGGTGAGGGTAGCATCAAAGGAGAACGAGGAAGGGTCACAGCTGTAGCTACCTCTGGGTCCGAGGAGGAGAGCAAGAGTAAAAAAATTGCCCGTAGCTATAGTGTACCTGTTGGGGTAAATGATGTGGTCACTGGACGCAAACGAAGGTTTTCAGTTAGTACCAGGCGGCGTACAAGGAACATGAAGAACAGTGAGGCTAGGATTATGCAGCTGGACACCGAGGACGGCAAAGACGATAGTATGATGATGACCATGGGCGAGTTTTTGTTCCAGGGGACCAATAATGTTGCGGAAAGAGAGGGAGGGATTGTACTGACTATGGAGGAGTTCTTGATGGAAAGCTCAGCGGGTACTCAGTCGGTGGTGTGATGCGTGGGTACTGGGTTTGCGTACTGATGGTTGGTATTGGTATCAATATCATTCAGTGAGAACTAAACTGTAGTGTGTTGAGAGACGCAGGCGAAATAATATGAATCGTTATAAAACGCAGATGTGTACGTATATTACATGTGTATACTGACATATTACCAAATATCGGCACACGTTTCTTGTTTTCGTATGTTCGTCCTTTTCATATGCAGACGTATGCTCGATTTCTACTAAGATTCGTACTGAATAATGTAGCTTCACGTGCACCTAAACGTCTAGATACACGTTTTAGTGGTGCAAGAACATCGGCCATGTGAGTTTAGGGATCACTGACGTGTGGCTTACACGACTACATCAGATCAATATGTATTCTATACTTCCGTACTATTGATACTCGAGGCCTAAAACTCTGGATTTGAGCTTTATCCTCATTTCGTTCCCCATGGTTTTAGCTATAACCCTTTGCGTTAGAGCGTTCATGCAATAAAAAACTATAAATGGAACCTGGGTGTAAATCCCGAGTGAACACTTTTCTTTATTACGTTTCGAGAATTCGGGATGTCACCTTGGTGTAAATCTCGAGTGAGCAGTTTATCTTTATACGTTTACGATCAACATGTACGACATGGTTGCAGACCGAACTTAGGTCTGGACTCTCTTGTAAGTCTTAGCTCTTGAGTCTACTCGTATCTGTTTTGGTTTAAAACAGCTATATACAGTATTGCCAAGTAGGGAGTGGGCTGAGCTCTATAGGTTTTGTGATTGTCGCAAGCCAGTTAATATGTCTTTTTAATATGATCGTACAACAAATTGTAAAGTCAGAAAAAAATCAAGTTTTGCATCATTATACGTGCGCGTTCTCATGAGAGTCCCCCACTCTTGCACACAAGCTTCTACTTCGCGCTTGGGCGAAGTCTTTATGTTCTCCAGCGTCCCGTCCAGTTCCAGACGTCTGCGAGGGTGTTCGATCAAGTTCTTCAGAATCTGAAGGAAGTGTGTTTTCGACCCTCACTCTGCAGAGTTGGGATAGTCTTCAGCGTGTTTACTTGTACGGATTGCACTTGATTGTTCGTTTTTGTGTGCGTGACTTTTAGTTCAAGTCTACTTCCAATATGAGCTGTGCAAGTAATATTTCTCTCTTCTTCTCACTCGGCTGCCTCCGACATATAAAATGTTAGCCCAGAGTCATTCTGCCTTCGTTAGCCAAGTAAGCAACATTCGTCGTATAGATTTTCGTTCACCGATTGTCATTCTTGTAGAGAATGGATGATACACGTAAGCCTAGTCTAGTCCGCAAACATTTCGTGCATTCGAATCGTAGCTGAAGTGCACCTACTATGGTACACTTTGAATTTAACTCTAGCACCATTCACGGCAAGCGATTCAGATGCCGATGGTACGAATGGTGCCCCTGCTTGTTATAAGATAGAAATAAAAATAAACAAGTAGAGCAAGTACACAACATGTTGCAGCCACTACATCGTAATCTACAGAAAATTCATCCCTGCTATACCAGTTAGTACATATATCTCTGATATACCATACCGCGTGTTCTACTCCCATCAGCATTACCCACACGGGTTGCTTGACCATCAGTCTTGGCTCTGACACATTATACCCCCTTAAAGGTCCCCACATATTCAGCGCTGTATTCAACTCTGTCGCGATTAAAACTTGTCGCGTATAAAGTTGTGTCATCTGTAAGATGTACTAAATGGCTGCTAATCTGATCGCCCTACCCTCTTTCCGAAAATACTGAACTTCGGGAGGCCCACACAAACTCTATATAAACACAGCAAGGTCTGTAAATCAACACAGGCCAAGTTTACACAAATACACAAAGTTTGATACTGTCACTATGCAAACCGGCATAATATTTTTCCCTCACATGAACCCAAGTTTCACGGAGATCGATAGTTGAAGCTTATCAAGCCCAAAGAACCACACCAAGTTCGCAGACACAAGTCGAAGGTAAGCGTCAATACTTACTATAAACATCAGTGTTACATAAGTAGCTGTTCAAGAACGTGTGGAACGTGGTGGGGGATCGAATCTATTTTAGACTTACGGCAGTACAACACGTAATCCACGCATACTCACACCAGAATGACCGCTCAACACACATGTTAGCACGACGAAGTGTACGCACACGAGTAAGCTCAAACTGCACGCACAACAAAATAAATGCACACGGTACAGCCACACCTCAGGCAATTCAAGCGAAAACAGTGCCATCAACTTAAGCTACATCCAGCATCATCTCCACTCCAGGCTCCAGAGAAAAAAAAAAGGACGCAATTGGACGACCAACCCATACCTCGGGGAGTACCCTTGGACCCCGCAATGAGTAAGTTATCTTATCAATCGACACGACCATCTACAATGACAGCACGTGCATTGTTGACATACTAGTGAACAAACTATATTCACGGCAGAAAAACAGTGCACACAGCAACCAACTCGTTTGATACCAGATCTATTTCAATGCTTGATGCAGCTGTACAATTAAGCTATGAAGAACTGTGATAGGGATGATCATGTTTAATGCATTAGAGTTCAACGTGTAGAGTATGGAGAGTAGCTGAAAGGTACGAGACATAGGGTACAATAGACCTCTTCTCAAGTATGGTTATCTCAGCTATGAAAAGTCCCCAGTCGTGAGAGAACCGAACTGAGGCTTTATTTGTGTTTTCACTAGACTCAGGATTTACTCGAGTGTTTCTTTCACACGCGGGAGCCCCGGTATAGCTCAACAGTTCTACCGGTAATATTTCTGATGACTCCAATATCAGAAATATTTAATCCTAATTCCAAAACTCAGTATTTGATTATTCTGGGTTTTGGGATTTGGATAGGCTTTTTTGATAATCTGGTCCCTAGATGCTACAGCCCCCCAACTTTATGCTTCTTAGCCTGCGTAGGGATAATATTATTTATTTCAACAAATGACAAGTATGTATATTACAATGTATGAACATATGGTATGGCTGAGTAGAAAATGACATCTTACAGTACTAGATTATCTAGAGGTTGGTGTTTGTATACAGGAAAAAACTTGTCCCTTAGGAGGCATAAGATGAAAAACCTGCCACCATTATCTATTACATATTACCGATTAAGAGCAGAAGTCCTCTACCACGCCCATCGGAGTCAGTCTTGACCGGTGCTCTCGGTTGAACTCAACTTAGCTTAGGAAAACGCATCTCAACGGTGGCTCTACAGCCGAGTCTCTGGTCCTTGTCCCTCTGGTGTGTGGGGGTAGCATGCTTCTAGGCGAGAAAAGTGGGAGTGTCCTGTGGTATCCGTGAGATTTGCTTATGTCCCCCGCCTCGTGCACTGTCTGTGACTCGTTGATCATTCATCAGTGCTCATTGTCGCTGGCTTCTTTGGCCTTGACTGCCTTCTTTTACGTCTCCGGCGTTAACGGTATGTTGTAATGACATCAGCATCTGCGATGTCTGATTCATACGTCCAGGAACGCTCACCATATGCCCAATGCAGTAAGTACTCCTGGGACTTCGGAAGGACGGCATGTCGTCGACTATCGAGGAAAACTGAGTCTCTTAGTTTGGTTGTACGTGATTGTTGGAAGTAAATGCTTCCGGAGCACTGGCCCTTTTTACGAGGCCAAGTAGCTCATCACTGATCGAATCAGGATATTCGGAGGCTTTAGTCCCATCAAGGTTACAGACGAAATACCCGTTGCCCTCCCTAAATACTGTTTTGTATGGTCCGCCATTTGGTGCTGTTGACTTGTTCATTTCACCTTGATAGCGAATCATGACAAGGTCCCCTTCCTGGAAGACTTCGCTCCTATTTTTGCGACATCATGTCTGCCATCTGGTTGTCCTTGCCTGGGACGTGTATGATGGAAAAATGGTGGTGCAACGTTTTTGCTGTTCATTTGGCTAGCATTGGATATAACGTCTGTTGACTGTTCATTTGCGTGAGCGCTTTGTGATCTGTCCACAGTGTTATATCCCCCCCCCTCTTTGATGTATTCGGAAAAATGTTCCAGGCTGTATACCAGTGCTAGTAGCTCTTTGGTATTTGTGCATAAAGCCTTTTGAGAAGTAGAGAACGTATCTTCTAGCCCCATCGATGACTTGAAATAAACACCCTCCTATGCCATAATCTCTAGCATCACTCATGATTTGAAACGGTACCCCATCGATAGGGTATGCTAGCGTCGCTGAACAGGTGATGGCTTTGTAGTAAACACATCAAATACGATACTAAAACCTACTGAGTCTCCTGAGGCTCAGTGCGGTGTATTTATTCTTATATTTGATTGTCTACGTGGTCTACAAATAATTCACCTCGTGTGAATTAATTGTAAATTAATTCTAACTTCACACTGATAGTGGTTTAAGGGGACTTTTACCACACTCCCCTCAAGCTCAAGCGTCACCAGTGATTGAAGAGCTTCAAAAATAAATGACCTCTTAAACTATTGAAAATTAAACATATATAACTAGTAGTGTAAATAAACAATATATATATATATATATATATATAAACTAATGAAATCCTTCTGCTGAGTAAGTTCTTGCCTTGAAACTGGTCTTTTGAACCATCCCGGCTGTGCTGGTATATTTTCACCCCCCAAAAAAGCTAGGGTATCCGCTGGTATGTTTTCACCCCCCCCATAAGCTAGGGTATCCGCTGGAGTTATACTCGCCTATAAGCTCGAGTTGTGGAATCGTCTTTCGCCTCTATACCGTGGTGAAATCTCACGAGGAGAGACAAAACTCCGATCCGGAAGTAGATGATAGACATCTAGTTTTCGTCAACGTAACGTTGGAATTATTGTTGTTGTGCCGCTTTCTTCTTCTGCCGAGTTTGCTCGGCTTTGTGGTATGCCGCGATGTCATTCGGATCGTCAAAAGCTTCGGCTGACTCCCAAGTTGGATCACCATCCCGCCAGCGAACCAAGTATTCTGTATTCCCTGTGGAATCATTCTGTCTATGTCGAATGATGTAACGGAACGAGGAACTATCCTGCCACATATGATCTTCTAAAGGCTTTTCGGTGGCTCTATGGACTAGTCGCAAAAGTTCCACTCTAACTGGTTTACCTTTGAAAGTATCTGGAAGTGAACCATCCTTGTGTGTCAGTTCATATCCTTGTCCCTGTCTGGCTTTTGACAACGTATGGTCCAAACATTGGTCGCATTGCTTTGGTTGTGCGACCTTCGGACCGTACCATTACCACATCCCCTGGTTGAAAGGCGATAAAATCGTAAGCATGGAGGCGGTCAAACTGCCTGGATAGTGTGTCTGCGTATTTCTGCGTGACCTTGTAAAGCGTCGGCAAGATAGTGTCGTGCAAACGATCCAGCCGGTGTGCCCAAGCCTCATTGGTGACCGGCTGATTCCCCGGTCATCCGTGAAGTCAGCAAACGGAACATGACGGCGACCGAAGTAAGCACTGAATGGTGCTGTCTTGTGTCGCCGAGATATTCGGAGGTTCTGGCACAGCATAATAAGTGGTAGTCGGACATCCCATGCCGTAGGCAAAGATTCACATAGCTTGCGAACTCCTTCGTGGATGTCTCTGTGTCTTCTCTCCGCTGCTCCCAGAGAACCTGAGGACGATATGGTGGCGACTTTGCATGCATCACTCCAACTTCTTGAGTTATTAATTTAACAATCTTGTTCGAAAACTCGCCTCCCTCGTCTGATTGAATTTTCCTGGGAAAACCATGTTCCCCAAACACCTCCATAAGTTTAGATGTCACCACTTCTGCTGACTTTGTGGCCGTTGCTCTCAATATCGAGTACCCCGTTGCTATATCCAAGACGTGCAATATATATCGATTTCCTGCTGCTGAAACTAGTGGCATTGGAATCATGTCGACTTGAATATGATCCCACGGATACTTTGCCGTTATATTAATCATCGGGTGAAATCCCTTTCGTAACACCCTCTGTCCTAGACATGTGCGACAGTTTCTCCTAACTGTTTGTGCAAGTTCCAGAGCGTTAGGCCACAAATGTCCGTTCTGCTGTAGTTGAGCAACTGTATCTTCTGCTCTATGATGCCCAATCTCATGCTGACACAAGGTGAGCTGTGTGCGACGGCTTATCTCTTCCTCATCTGGAGAATCCGTCATGGCTACTTCCGAGATAGCGATCGATACTAGCCGAGACGTATCTAATGGGGTGACTTTCGATACTGAGGACGGTTCTGCATATCCCAATCGTGCTGAAAACGTCGCTGGAAGGCTGTAACCATTGCGTGGGCCTACTCTGGCAATGACTGTGTGACCCCATGGTGCCTTGCCACTCGCATACTTTCCGTATTTGAGGAAGGAGTGGGCTGTCCTTGGAACTAATACTGGGTCTCTTTGTAGAAGCGACTTGAATAACTGGAACCAAGGCTCGTGGGGCGCCCACGGTAGACACACCGTAGCTGTGGCCCTCTCTGATCGTATCTTGCGCAACATTCTATGAATTAATCTCCATGGTGGGTTCATCCATCCGTCTATATCCTTCCAACAATGTGCAAACGCTCCACCCCTGTCATCGTCGGTGTAGTAGCGTGGCAAATGATGGTCCTGATGCGAAGCAAAGACATCGACATTATTCTCACCCATAATCCGTTGCGCTTGCTCAAAGTAGTCTGGAAAAAAGTTGCCAACATTCTGCATATAGTACCTCCGGGTCCTCAGTCTCAACAGTTCCCTCATGAAGCCTAGACCACGCGTCTGGTAACACGTTCTTTATACCCGGGATGTGCGAGATAGTAAAATTGAAAGGCGCTATGATGTGATGCCATCGTTGTAGCATCGGATTCAGCTTTAGCTGTGTGTTCATATACACCAAAGCCTTGTGATCAGTCAACACTGAAAAGCGTTGACCTTCGAGATGATCCCGGAAGTGTGTGAGACCATATACCAAGGCCAATAATTCCTTCATGGGTGTTGCGTAATTGCGCTGTGCTGCGTTGAGGGTCTTGCTGAAGAACATTAGGTATTGCTTCTTCCCTTCTATGGTCTGGAACAATGCACCTCCAATACCGTAGTCGCTTGCATCCGTTTCGAGTTGTAAAGGTACTTCGTCGACGGGAAATTTCAACACACTACTGCCTCAACTATGGCTTGCTTCATGGCATCCCAAGCTTGCTGGTGTCTCTGTTCCCACCTGTCTCCAATGATTTCCTTAGGCTTCAGTCTTACAAATTCCCGGAGTGGGGCAACTACCTCTGCAAAGTTTGGTAGGTGCTCGTGAAGAAAGTTGGCTAATCCCAAGGCCGATGCAATGTCTTTGTACTTCTTCGGGGTTGGCCAGTCAATGAGCTTGGCCTGCTTTTCATGGCAAATATCAATTCCGGCCTTCGATACTCGCTTCCCTAGGATCATGACTTCTTTGACTGCAAAATGACATTTTGAAGGGTTTAGCTTGAAACTGTGGTACGTCAGCCGCCGAATGACCTCTTTCACTACTCGTACGTGTTCCTCGTAGTCATCTGTTGCTATTACGATGTCGTCCAGGTAGTGGTGTGCCGGAAGTCCTTGCAATATCACACTCAGTGTACGCTGAAACTGCTGCGTCAGTGTGTGTAGTCCAAATGGCGCTGATGTAAAGGAATACTGGCTTTTGCCATGTGTGAAACTGAATAGATACTGAGAATCAGGGTGAATTGGGAGTCGATGGTACGCTGCGGTTAGATCCAATGTCGTGTAATATCTCTTCCCTTTGATGTTACCAATGATGTCGTTGATACGGGGAATAATGAACTGATCCGCCGGTATTAATGCATTCACCGCTCTGAGGTCCAAACACACTCGCACTTTCTTTAGTTCTCCAGATTGAGTATACTCTGGCACGGCGAGTAAGGGTAAGTTGACGGAAGTGGCTGTATCCCTTTGAACTATGACCAAATCTTGAATCCACTTCTGCACCTGTCTATCTACCCATGGTATCCATTTGTCTGCTACAAAGTTCCTTACTGCCTTCCGCATCCTTGCAGCTTGATCTGGTGTCACTGGCAATCTAACTTCGCCTCCTTCCAGTCTGCACCTGTCCTTTTCTCGAATACCGTCATTGTCCCTCAGTTCCTTGTCTAGTTCCAGGCGAACACCGGTTTCCTCGGTCAAATCTGGTGGTCGTCTCAACGGTATTGGTTCCAATAGTTTGTCTAGCTCCGTTGGATCTATGGGTGAGAATGGCGATTGAAGGCCTCCCACGTATAGCCCTAAGCCAGGCATAAGATCCTGGCCTACGATCGCGTCGATAGCCGGTGGTAGATTCATTAGCTCGAAAGACTGTTCTGTGAGCTCTAGACCATATCGTACAGGAGTTTGTACGGTTGAGCCTATTCGCCGTGTGTACGAAGACTACGATCAGCTAGGTATATATAGGATCCCTCCGGAGCCGACTTAATTTGCAATCCCCAATCGTGTGCGGATGTCGAATCAATGCAACTTCTGTTTGCCCCAGAATCTACTAACGCCCTGCATGTCTTACCGTTAATCAGGATGGATATGAATACTCGATTGTCCATTGAAAGTAATGGATCTTTGATCGATAGTATCACAGGTGTGCTAGACGGGAAAACTAAAGTTGCATCTACATCCGACACCCTTACGTCCTATTCCTGATCGCTGCCTATGGTTTCCCACGTTGCATCCTCTTCTAACTCACCCTGTTCGATTTCGTCTGGGTGTGCCAGTATGGAAGCAATGTGTGTGTGTAGGTAGTGCGTGGTCTCCTCCTGCTCCGTTTGCTGGTCGTCCGAGTCTGTTAGAGCCGTAATGGTGTTGACCGCGGGCAAACTCTTATCGAAGGATACGCCTTGCTTAAATCCTCGGCCCGAGCTGGATGTGAATCCAACCCTTTTGTTCGACTGGTAGTGCTTGCAGGATGATATATGCCTGAAACTGGGTGGGGCACCCGCTCTGCACGCGTAACACGTGGTGGTCGTAGACGTGCTTGTGCGTTGTGTGCTGCCTCCTCCTGTATGTATTCGTATTCAAATTACGATCTCGTTGTTGGGCTGGAAACTGTCTACGCCTATCCCCCACATTCATCTGTGTCCGTCCCGTTGTCTGAGGATGGCATCGGTTTCTTGTATGTCTGATTTAAAATGCGGAGAAGGTCTTCAGTCTCCAGGTGGTCCCAACCTATGTGGTGTTGTAGCGTGCGTTCATACGTCATATTACCTGTCAGGTCCTCGAGGGCCTGTATGAGGCAGTGATTAAGCAACCGCTTAGGAAAGTCCTTGCCCTTATCTGCTCGCTCCCAGGCTCTCTTGTGAACTTCCACAATCTTGTTCAAATGTTCCCTGGCTGACTCTACACCCTTGGTGCGGGATTACCCTTCGCCAACTTCTTAAAGGTAGGGTCTACGGTGGCCTTGCTCTCATGTTGACAGATTTGGTCTATGACCTGTTCCGCCGGATATACCCTCAGCTCATTATGGTTGTCACGGAGATAGTCAATTGTGGCCTTTGCTGCCTTAAAATGTATGAGTACCTTATAGAACCAACGTACCATCCACGACTCATCTAGTCCTGAGACATGGGCGTTCTTCAGTGCCTCTTCTAGCGCCCCTCGTGTGTCTCTATCGGCTGTGCTGCTTAATTGATAACGGTCTAAAGGCCAATCGGGCCATGTCCGTGGCTCCGGAGCTCTGTTCTTCCTGATAGCTTCCAATTGAGTATTCAACGCTCCTTTCAACGTATCGATCGTGGACGTTAGTAATGTACATCTTGGGACATCGTAGTTTCCTGTGCTCGACAAAGTTCATCCACAAAGAAGGATATCTTCCCTTCGAGGCGTTGACACATGGCTCTCGGCGATGCTCGTTCCACTGCGCTGGTGTCATGATCGGCTCTCTCGCCTGTTCGTCTTTGTGTGGTCGTTTTCTGCTGCCATGAACATTACCGTCGTCGACATCACTAGACTTGCGCTTACCGTCGTCGACGTCACTATACTTGCGCTTACCGTCGTCAACGTAACTAGCCTTGCGCATATCCTGTATCGATCGCGCGAAGTCTCGGTGCTGTCGGCTGAGTTCCCATCGTCTACGTAGTTGTTTTCGTTCGGCTTCCCTACGATAATCCCCATGTGGGTCGCTCAAATATTGCTCTAGCTGTCGGCCCCTGATTTCGTCAGAGTTTTGCTGACGAGTGCCCGTGGCCCACCCTGACATATTTCTATGCCGTTGGACTTGTCGCTCATCCCCGTTGCCTGCGAGGGAATCCTGACTTGCACTGGTAAAACTCCCCGATCGAGTTCGCTTTCGAGTGAAATCTCGTTCAGGTGCTCGGTGAAAAGGCTGCCATGAATACGGTCTATCACCCGCTGAATGAATGCCCGAAGTACCTCGGACATTGGCTACCCTGTGTCGCTCAGCTGCTGGTTCAGCAGACTTTGAACGACTAGTATGCCTAATCACAAATTGCACCTCACTGTCTTCTGGATCTGCTCTCCTCTTGCCGATAAGCGAGACCCGTGCCCCAACTGATGTCGCCTACTTGCTGCCTGGCCCACGTCTTGGTCTGTCTGTTCATGTCGCGGTTGTTCATCTCTTCGACGCGATGCTACTGTCTGGCGCGAAGAAGCTGTGCCTCCTTGGTGGGTCTGCTCGAAATCTGACAAAGATCTCTGGGTTGCTTTTATCCGTCGCGACGAGTGCGTCGAGGGCTACGGGTGTTGGACGCATAGGCATCTTGATGTTAAGACTTCGATGTATGGCTTTGTGTTGTTGATGAATAGTTGGTCCAGATTGAAGGAGTGTCGGCTATTATATAATAGTTGACTTCAGCCATTTGTGTTGCACACTTTCTTCCGCCGTTCTCCTCTCGTGATACCAAAATAGCTAATTATCATTGAATCATGTTGATGTCTACAAGGTCTGCTTGCGGGTCCCCGAAAACTCGTTGCGCTCGAATACACCTTGCTCCTTGATGATTGCTAATCATTTTGTTTGGGTTGGTTTTGTTAATGAGTACTCGTTTTGCTCTCCTTTTGCTTTGTCTATAGGAGTAATTAAGAGTTGCTGATAGACTCGAAGCGTGTTCAATGATCAACAACCGCCTGTCGTGTTCTAGCGTTCTGAATGCTCCTTTAATCCAACTTCGGACCACTGTACTCCAACATCAATCAAATCCGAGGCCTGCAGCCAGGAAGTTCAGGTCAAGGTTCCCAAGAATAGCCTTGAAGCCCAAGGTAGTTACATCGGTTATGAAGTTGGAAAACCAAAAAACAAATTCTTATTCAAACCAACTTGAGTGTACTTGCACGATGCCTGATAAGTGCTGTCTACTTTTTGCATGTACTATTTCTTCTGTACTTTGCAAGAGTCCGCTGCATCTTGACGATTCGCCTTATACGTCGGTGATAACGTTCTCCTTAGTTTTCACCAACAATTATACAACCGTACCAGGCTATGTTGGTCCTACGGCTGATTCACTTACGTTGACTTCCTTTCTCTCTAGAATGGAAATTTAAGTATATATATATATATATGTATATATATATACGAAAAAATGTATTCTGTCTTGTAACATCGGTAAATATGTCTTCTAGTTGTGTGTTGGTCGTGGGTTCGATACCCCCGTGATATATATTTTTTCCCTATGCTTTCGTGACCATCGAAGTTCGCGCATGCAACGATGGCGAACATTCGACTCTGAGATATTTTCGAAAAATCGATCTTCTAACCATGCCAGTCTTTTCGTCTAGCCAATTGATTACCAAAACTTGCTCCCGTAGTTGATATTTGTTGAAAATACGAGTTGAAATCGCATTTTTCTGTCTCAGTTTCTCCCAAACTGTGCCTAGCTCCTCTTCTGCATTGCTACCTGTCTCACGCGCGCTTAATTCACACGTTTCCATTCTACGTCGCCTGACACTGTCGATTCTACATTTTTACGACTAGTTACTTTAGGTGTATTATTCGATTTTATCTCGAGGATAATAGTGGACGGAGAAGTTCATTTTATTGACGAATTACAGGAGTTGATCTCCCTCAGAACCGGGTAGCTGAAAGGAGCTTGTAAAAGTACGACAGGAGCAAAGTCTTCCGAGCACAGGGGAGTTGATCTCCCTCAGAACCGGATAGCCGAAAGGAGCTTGCAAACTACGACAGGAGCAAAGTCTTCCGAGCACAGATAAGTGAAAAGAAATCCCCACCTTCCGTTTTGCTCGGTTTGATACGTTTGCGTGATTTTCATATATATATATATACATCATGCAGATTTTATTATTATTATAAATCTAGAGAAAATTGGAGTGATTAGTAATATATACAGAAATTAACAGGTGCCCATTTTATTTAGCTGATGAGCATTTTATTTCTTCTTCTTTTTTTTTTCTATAAATATATATATATATATATATATATATAGTTATCCGACCATCCGGTCGAATGCTACTAATTTTAATTAAAAAAAAAAAAAATATATATATATATATATATAATTATATATATATCCGTTTTGCTCGGTTTGATACACTTGCGTGATTTATATATATATATATATATTTATATTTTATGCATATTTTTAAAATTATTTTTAAATCTAGAGCAAATTGGAGTGATTAGTAATATATGCAATTTTTAGCATTTTTTATTTCTAAATTTTTATAGATTAATTAGTCATCCGACCATTTCCCAACAACCATTCATTCTTCTTATGATTTTTTTAATCCATCCATGTGCGACAGTTTCTCCTAACTGTTTGTGCAAGTTCCAGAGCGTTAGGCCACAAATGTCCGTTCTGCTGTAGTTGAGCAACTGTATCTTCTGCTCTATGATGCCCAATCTCATGCTGACACAAGGTGAGCTGTGTGCGACGGCTTATCTCTTCCTCATCTGGAGAATCCGTCATGGCTACTTCCGAGATAGCGATCGATACTAGCCGAGACGTATCTAATGGGGTGACTTTCGATACTGAGGACGGTTCTGCATATCCCAAACGTGCTGAAAACGTCGCTGGAAGGCTGTAACCATTGCGTGGGCCTACTCTGGCAATGACTGTGTGACCCCATGGTGCCTTGCCACTCGCATACTTTCCGTATTTGAGGAAGGAGTGGGCTGTCCTTGGAACTAATACTGGGTCTCTTTGTAGAAGCGACTTGAATAACTGGAACCAAGGCTCGTGGGGCGCCCACGGTAGACACACCGTAGCTGTGGCCCTCTCTGATCGTATCTTGCGCAACATTCTATGAATTAATCTCCATGGTGGGTTCATCCATCCGTCTATATCCTTCCAACACGTGCAAACGCTCCACCCCTGTCATCGTCGGTGTAGTAGCGTGGCAAATGATGGTCCTGATGCGAAGCAAAGACATCGACATTATTCTCACCCATAATCCGTTGCGCTTGCTCAAAGTAGTCTGGAAAAGTTGCCAACATTCTGCATATAGTACCTCCGGGTCCTCAGTCTCAACAGTTCCCTCATGAAGCCTAGACCACGCGTCTGGTAACACGTTCTTTATACCCGGATGTGCGAGATAGTAAAATTGAAAGGCGCTATGATGTGATGCCATCGTTGTAGCATCGGATTCAGCTTTAGCTGTGTGTTCATATACACCAAAGCCTTGTGATCAGTCAACACTGAAAAGCGTTGACCTTCGAGATGATCCCGGAAGTGTGTGAGACCATATACCAAGGCCAATAATTCCTTCATGGGTGTTGCGTAATTGCGCTGTGCTGCGTTGAGGGTCTTGCTGAAGAACATTAGGTATTGCTTCTTCCCTTCTATGGTCTGGAACAATGCACCTCCAATACCGTAGTCGCTTGCATCCGTTTCGAGTTGTAAAGGTACTTCGTCGACGGGAAATTTCAACACTACTGCCTCAACTATGGCTTGCTTCATGGCATCCCAAGCTTGCTGGTGTCTCTGTTCCCACCTGTCTCCAATGATTTCCTTAGGCTTCAGTCTTACAAATTCCCGGAGTGGGGCAACTACCTCTGCAAAGTTTGGTAGGTGCTCGTGAAGAAAGTTGGCTAATCCCAAGGCCGATGCAATGTCTTTGTACTTCTTCGGGGTTGGCCAGTCAATGAGCTTGGCCTGCTTTTCATGGCAAATATCAATTCCGGCCTTCGATACTCGCTTCCCTAGGATCATGACTTCTTTGACTGCAAAATGACATTTTGAAGGGTTTAGCTTGAAACTGTGGTACGTCAGCCGCCGAATGACCTCTTTCACTACTCGTACGTGTTCCTCGTAGTCATCTGTTGCTATTACGATGTCGTCCAGGTAGTGGTGTGCCGGAAGTCCTTGCAATATCACACTCAGTGTACGCTGAAACTGCTGCGTCAGTGTGTAGTCCAAATGGCGCTGATGTAAAGGAATACTGGCTTTTGCCATGTGAAACTGAATAGATACTGAGAATCAGGGTGAATTGGGAGTCGATGGTACGCTGCGGTTAGATCCAATGTCGTGTAATATCTCTTCCCTTTGATGTTACCAATGATGTCGTTGATACGGGGAATAATGAACTGATCCGCCGGTATTAATGCATTCACCGCTCTGAGGTCCAAACACACTCGCACTTTCTTTAGTTCTCCAGATTGAGTATACTCTGGCACGGCGAGTAAGGGTAAGTTGACGGAAGTGGCTGTCCCCTTGAACTATGACCAAATCTTGAATCCACTTCTGCACCTGTCTATCTACCCATGGTATCCATTTGTCTGCTACAAAGTTCCTTACTGCCTTCCGCATCCTTGCAGCTTGATCTGGTGTCACTGGCAATCTAACTTCGCCTCCTTCCAGTCTGCACCTGTCCTTTTCTCGAATACCGTCATTGTCCCTCAGTTCCTTGTCTAGTTCCAGGCGAACACCGGTTTCCTCGGTCAAATCTGGTGGTCGTCTCAACGGTATTGGTTCCAATAGTTTGTCTAGCTCCGTTGGATCTATGGGTGAGAATGGCGATTGAAGGCCTCCCACGTATAGCCCTAAGCCAGGCATAAGATCCTGGCCTACGATCGCGTCGATAGCCGGTGGTAGATTCATTAGCTCGAAAGACTGTTCTGTGAGCTCTAGACCATATCGTACAGGAGTTTGTACGGTTGAGCCTATTCGCCGTGTACGAAGACTACGATCAGCTAGGTATATATAGGATCCCTCCGGAGCCGACTTAATTTGCAATCCCCAATCGTGTGCGGATGTCGAATCAATGCAACTTCTGTTTGCCCCAGAATCTACTAACGCGCCTGCATGTCTTACCGTTAATCAGGATGGATATGAATACTCGATTGTCCATTGAAAGTAATGGATCTTTGATCGATAGTATCACAGGTGTGCTAGACGGGAAAACTAAAGTTGCATCTACATCCGACACCCTTACGTCCTATTCCTGATCGCTGCCTATGGTTTCCCACGTTGCATCCTCTTCTAACTCACCCTGTTCGATTTCGTCTGGGTGTGCCAGTATGGAAGCAATGTGTGTGTCTGTAGGCGTGGTCTCCTCCTGCTCCGTTTGCTGGTCGTCCGAGTCTGTTAGAGCCGTAATGGTGTTGACCGCGGGCAAACTCTTATCGAAGGATACGCCTTGCTTAAATCCTCGGCCCGAGCTGGATGTGAATCCAACCCTTTTGTTCGACTGGTAGTGCTTGCAGGATGATATATGCCTGAAACTGGGTGGGGCACCCGCTCTGCACGCGTAACACGTGGTGGTCGTAGACGTGCTTGTGCGTTGTGTGCTGCCTCCTCCTGTATTCGTATTCAAATTACGATCTCGTTGTTGGGCTGGAAACTGTCTACGCCTATCCCCACATTCATCTGTGTCCGTCCCCGTTGTCTGAGGATGGCATCGGTTTCTTGTATGTCTGGATTTAAAATGCGGAGAAGGTCTTCAGTCTCCAGGTGGTCCCAACCTATGTGGTGTTGTAGCGTGCGTTCATACGTCATATTACCTGTCAGGTCCTCGAGGGCCTGTATGAGGCAGTGATTAAGCAACCGCTTAGGAAAGTCCTTGCCCTTATCTGCTCGCTCCCAGGCTCTCTTGTGAACTTCCACAATCTTGTTCAAATGTTCCCTGGCTGACTCTACACCCTTGGTGCGGGGATTACCCTTCGCCAACTTCTTAAAGGTAGGGTCTACGGTGGCCTTGCTCTCATGTTGACAGATTTGGTCTATGACCTGTTCCGCCGGATATACCCTCAGCTCATTATGGTTGTCACGGAGATAGTCAATTGTGGCCTTTGCTGCCTTAAAATGTATGAGTACCTTATAGAACCAACGTACCATCCACGACTCATCTAGTCCTGAGACATGGGCGTTCTTCAGTGCCTCTTCTAGCGCCCCTCGTGTGTCTCTATCGGCTGTGCTGCTTAATTGATAACGGTCTAAAGGCCAATCGGGCCATGTCCGTGGCTCCGAGCTCTGTTCTTCCTGATAGCTTCCAATTGAGTATTCAACGCTCCTTTCAACGTATCGATCGTGGACGTTAGTAATGTACATCTTGGGACATCGTAGTTTCCCTGTGCTCGACAAAGTTCATCCACAAAGAAGGATATCTTCCCTTCGAGGCGTTGACACATGGCTCGGCGATGCTCGTTCCACTGCGCTGGTGTCATGATCGGCTCTCTCGCCTGTTCGTCTTTGTGTGGTCGTTTTCTGCTGCCATGAACATTACCGTCGTCGACATCACTAGACTTGCGCTTACCGTCGTCGACGTCACTATACTTGCGCTTACCGTCGTCAACGTAACTAGCCTTGCGCATATCCTGTATCGATCGCGCGAAGTCTCGGTGCTGTCGGCTGAGTTCCCATCGTCTACGTAGTTGTTTTCGTTCGGCTTCCCTACGATAATCCCCATGTGGGTCGCTCAAATATTGCTCTAGCTGTCGGCCCCTGATTTCGTCAGAGTTTTGCTGACGAGTGCCCGTGGCCCACCCTGACATATTTCTATGCCGTTGGACTTGTCGCTCATCCCCGTTGCCTGCGAGGGAATCCTGACTTGCACTGGTAAAACTCCCCGATCGAGTTCGCTTTCGAGTGAAATCTCGTTCAGGTGCTCGGTGAAAAGGCTGCCATGAATACGGTCTATCACCCGCTGAATGAATGCCCGAAGTACCTCGGACATTGGCTACCCTGTGTCGCTCAGCTGCTGGTTCAGCAGACTTTGAACGACTAGTATGCCTAATCACAAATTGCACCTCACTGTCTTCTGGATCTGCTCTCCCTCTTGCCGATAAGCGAGACCCGTGCCCCAACTGATGTCGCCTACTTGCTGCCTGGCCCACGTCTTGGTCTGTCTGTTCATGTCGCGGTTGTTCATCTCTTCGACGCGATGCTACTGTCTGGCGCGAAGAAGCTGTGCCTCCTTGGTGGGTCTGCTCGAAATCTGACAAAGATCTCTGGGTTGCTTTGCCGTCGCGACGAGTGCGTCGAGGGCTACGGGGTGTTGGACGCATAGGCATCTTGATGTTAAGACTTCGATGTATGGCTTTGTGTTGTTGATGAATAGTTGGTCCAGATTGAAGGAGTGTCGGCTATTATATAATAGTTGACTTCAGCCATTTGTGTTGCACACTTTCTTCCGCCGTTCTCCTCTCGTGATACCAAAATAGCTAATTATCATTGAATCATGTTGATGTCTACAAGGTCTGCTTGCGGGTCCCCGAAAACTCGTTGCGCTCGAATACACCTTGCTCCTTGATGATTGCTAATCATTTTGTTTGGGTTGGTTTTGTTAATGAGTACTCGTTTTGCTCTCCTTTGCTTTGTCTATAGGAGTAATTAAGAGTTGCTGATAGACTCGAAGCGTGTTCAATGATCAACCGCCTGTCGTGTTCTAGCGTTCTGAATGCTCCTTTAATCCAACCTTCGGACCACTGTACTCCAACATCAATCAAATCCGAGGCCTGCAGCCAGGAAGTTCAGGTCAAGGTTCCCAAGAATAGCCTTGAAGCCCAAGGTAGTTACATCGGTTATGAAGTTGGAAAACCAAAAACAAATTCCTTATTCAAACCAACTTGAGTGTACTTGCACGATGCCTGATAAGTGCTGTCTACTTTTGCATGTACTATTTCTTCTGTACTTTGCAAGAGTCCGCTGCATCTTGACGATTCGCCTTATACGTCGGTGATAACGTTCTCCTTAGTTTTCACCAACAATTATACAACCGTACCAGGCTATGTTGGTCCTACGGCTGATTCACTTACGTTGACTTCCTTTCTCTCTAGAATGGAAATTTAAGTATATATATATATATATGTATATATATATACGAAAATGTATTCTGTCTTGTAACATCGGTAAATATGTCTTCTAGTTGTGTGTTGGTCGTGGGTTCGATACCCCCCCGTGATATATTTTTTCCTATGCTTTCGTGACCATCGAAGTTCGCGCATGCAACGATGGCGAACATTCGACTCCGAGATATTTTCGAAAAATCGATCTTCTAACCATGCCAGTCTTTTCGTCTAGCCAATTGATTACCAAAACTTGCTCCCGTAGTTGATATTTGTTGAAAATACGAGTTGAAATCGCATTTTTTCTGTCTCAGTTTCTCCCAAACTGTGCCTAGCTCCTCTTCTGCATTGCTACCTGTCTCACGCGCGCTTAATTCACACGTTTCCATTCTACGTCGCCTGACACTGTCGATTCTACATTGCTACCTGCTTTTCTTGATCACCTTGTCGTCGCTGTACTCGCCCACACCTATGAAAATCTGCCATATCGACCTTCTCTACGCCAAATTACGTTCTCCTATACCCCTAACTGCGATACTGCATCATGTTCGTGTTGTGTGGATTGACTAGGCCAGTCAAAACATTGTTCAAACGTCCTATGACTGCTAATTAGTCAGAGGGAGGCCTTGATTGTCAACGACGGCCTGAAAAGTCGCATTGGAATTGAAGTATCTGGATTTTCGGACCGAAGATGGATTAAAAAAATCATAAGAAGAATGAATGGTTGTTGGGAAATGGTCGGATGACTAATTAATCTATAAAAATTTAGAAATAAAAAATGCTAAAAATTGCATATATTACTAATCACTCCAATTTGCTCTAGATTTAAAATAATTTTAAAAATATGCATAAAATATAAATATATATATATATATATAAATCACGCAAGTGTATCAAACCGAGCAAAACGGATATATAACCACAGCTTCATTGAGTTCTTCCTACTTTTTTATTAGTTCCGGAGTCCATAACATGGATATGTTCTGGTTCATTTTTTTCTTTCATTAGGTTCCAAAAGTGTTTCGTTGTGTGAGCAAAGTTGAGGACATGGTCTTGCATCTAATTTGCTAGTCCCACTGCTTTGTGCAGATATATTTCTGTTCTGGATAGTAGCCATTCTATCATTCTTTTCTGTTTCTCAGGGTCTGCTTTTTTAGTCCCTGTGTGGTGACTTTCACCCCAAGAATGTTGACTAGTCTAACCGCGAAGGCACACTTGTTGTGATTGAGTCGGAAGTTTGCGCCGTTGAGTCGCTTGATTGCTTCACGAACTGTCTTGTGGTGTTTTTCTTCTGTAAGACTCGCAATGACTATGTCATCTACATACACTTGCACTCCTTTTATATCTATGAGCAGATTCGCCATGACTCTCTGGAATTGTGCTTAAGAGTGAGTGTAGTCCTGACGGCGCAGACTTGACTGAGTATTGCGCTCCTCTTCATGAGAATGTAAAGAAGTGTTGGCTTGATTCATCTACTAGGAAGTGGTGAAATCCTCCTGTAAGAATTATCTTTGAAAAGAACTGTGCCCCTTGTAGGTTGTGTAGCACTTCCTTTATTTTCGAAAATTCAAAGTTGTCTTGTTTATATTAATAATTGATCTCACGTACGTCTAGACATGTTCTTACTTTCTTGAAGAGACCTGTTTGGTCATGTTCACCTGTTGATTACAACGGTAGGTTCCCCGTTGTTGGCGTGTCGCGTTTGTATATGTGACCATCTTTCAGCCATCGTTGTACATTCTCATACGTTTGCGGAATGCATTTGTGCGGTACAAAGTTGACTTTAGCATGCCTCATTTGTCTGACGTTGATATCATTTGCAGGTACTGTGACTGTGGAGCCTGGAGGGTTGCAATGAACATCAAGAGGTGTAAAAGCCGGGCCTCCACATTAGACTCTTATGTTGATAAACGTACTCTTAAGCAGTACGTAAATTATAAGCGTCCTATTAAAAAAGCACATGTATTAAATGGTTTTTAACGGTTCTATTTACAAGTACCTTTTCCATTTTACAAATCAAATATTTTGTCCCCGACCCATTAAAGGGACTGTGAACAATGTAAACTTCGATGGAAATTACTAGGTTTCAAACTATATTAAACTAAAATACAATTTAGTCAGTTAGGATTTAGCAGTGGTAGCTTGTGTAAGAATGATCGGGACTGCCTCTTGTTAAGAGCCTAAATATCCTCGATCACACAGGGCGTACCTCTAGCTGTTCTTTATTGAATAATTTTCACTAGAAGTACTAAGTGTTCATGACCACTTGCCTAATTTGTAAATAGACATAATAACGTAAGTCACGTCAATACATTAGCTG